>JANHGO010005215.1:0-23451 GCA_024606505.1 Aquila spilogaster
AGTGCAGGAAGATTGCTTTTGTTTGGTCTCAGTTTGTTGGGGTTTTTGTTTTTTAGCTCGATATAGGAATCAGACAAGCCAGGCAGAGTCCTACTACAGACACGCAGCACAGCTTGTCCCTTCTAATGGTGAGTTGGGGATGCTTATTAGTTTCATAATTTGAAAGGAAGATTTGAAGTATCTGCCTTGTGTAGTGGTTGGAAACAATTGTACAAGAAAAGCCTAATCCATCAGTAAATCATTTAGATAATAGCTGTTTGCCTGATCTGTGTCTATTTTCTTTTTTCTGATTACTTAATAACATGGCTTCACTCAGACTTCTGCTGCTGCATTATACTGAAATAGTCATTCAGTTTTTTAGCTATATCTTAACTATTCTTCATGTTATAACACAAATTTTACGCTACAGGCAAAAAATATGAACTGTTGATATTTAGATTTGTTTCACAAAGTAAAACTGGATTAGGTCTTACCTCATTATAGGATAATAAGTATGTTGGTGGTAGAAGCCTGGTTTGAAAGTATCTTATTTATACAAAAATCTTGTGGAGCATTTGTTGTCTAATTTTGAAAGATATGGTAAAAAAAAATAAAAATAAATCTACACCACAAATGTCAAAGCTTTGTCTTTTGAATGATACTGATAATTAGGCTGGAGGAAAAGGGTGAGCAGACTAATCTGAGACTTGTCTATTAAAAATTTTAGGACTTTTTACTCCCTTTTAAAGTGACCAGACTTGAACTCAAATCTAGCCCACTTCACATAATGACACTTGTTGGACAACTTGTCTTTTGTCTTCTTCAGGTCAGCCTTATAATCAGTTGGCTATTCTAGCTTCTTCCAAAGGAGACCACTTGACGACAATTTTCTACTACTGCAGAAGCATTGCTGTGAAATTTCCTTTCCCAGCTGCATCCACTAACCTACAAAAAGCACTTTCTAAAGCACTGGAAAGGTGAGGCTAAGCATGATGTATTTATGCTCAGATAGGATGGAGGAGATTGCCTCCCTTTCCAGAACTTAATTGTATTTGGTAGCAGAAACTGAAGTTCCTTGACATCCCTTTCCAGTCAGAGCATCATTATGCATGTGTGGAACAAAGGATGGTCTGTGTCTGGGATGCTGTTAGTGCGAGCAAGGAGTGCAGGACAAAAGCATGTTGTGCCAACGTGAAAAAGCAGCCTTGCATGGACATTGTTCTCTTCTTGAAGTTCACAGAGAAAGCTTGTAATATTACATGCAGCTCTGTTTAATTCCATAGACTGAAGCCAGGTGTTTTTTTTCTGAATATAGTCGTGATGAGGTGAAGACTCGATGGAGTGTGTCTGACTTCATCAAGGCATTTATTAAATTCCACGGCCATGTGTACCTGAGTAAGAGCTTGGAGAAGCTGAGCCCTCTTCGAGAAAGGCTGGAAGAACAGTTCAAGGTTAGTTCTAACAAATATTAATTAGTATATTGAAGAGAATATTTGTAGCAGCAGAGTTCTGAAATTACAGTCCAATAAGAACATTTTCTCATGCTAAAGTAAGCAGAGATGATGTAGCCAGTGATGGAAGGCTTGCATCGCAGTTAATAATGGATAGTTCTGTTGACTTCTGCAAAATACTAGGATTTTTTTTTCCCATTTGACATGTGGTGTATTGGTGTATAAATCAGTGAATGCAACTGATCCTTTGCTCCTTAACCTGGATGATTGTTGGATGCCTCTGAAAAGTACTTGCTTAATCTGGAAAGTCTTGGCTCAGTTGCCTGACGAATTTTGAATGCTTTGTTTTTGGATGGCATACCATCACTCCCACTGGTTATTAAGACTGCTTTTAATCTTCCTCAGACAACTAGCCTCTCCTGTCAGTGGCTTGCCTTTAGAAGTACAACCTTAATTTGTGTGTAGACTAGAACTATTCAGAACATGTTTCCTCTGGAAAATCCAGAAGTACCTATTAATTGTGCAGACAGCTCATTAAGGTGAACAATACAGCAAAGACTGAAACAAAGGGAACTTTTAAAGGTATGGATGCAAGGTAGTACAACTTCAAAGTGGACATATGGTATTAACTGCTATGTGCCTTCTGGAAGCATCTTCATTAGTAGAAAATGAACAGATAGCATGGATAAGTTCAACAGCGCAAATGTAGTAGATGTTTTTCCAAATTAGAAGAAGGGAGTGGGTCTTAGCAACATAAAGAAATACAAATAATCTTCACAGTGTCAGTTTACGTTGCACTGTGCATTAAAAATGCTGGATCCAAACAGTCACTGAAATAAAAGCAGAATTTGACTTGTATGAGCTTTGAATGTGAGCTGCTTGAGTGCAAGGAGTTATTCAAAATGAAGTAATTGTATCTCTCTTTGTGTTGTTGACTGTTGAGCAAGTTCTGCTCTTTCCACAAAGCTTATAATCAATAACTATGAGCATTGCTCAGGCTTGTGACTCAGGCCTTACTTTTTTAACTGATCCACAGTATTAAAATAGAGCTAATTGAATCCTACTTTATTGCTTAGATTATTTTTTTTTGTTTACATCATGCAATGCTTAATTTACTAGAGGTCAACTCTTCTGACTCAGATGGGTTGAACATGGATGTGAAATTGCCTGTATGGTGGATAACTACCTGTGTGGCTGATGTTAGTTGTGAATGAGGAGAGCAGTTGTAGGGGCAGGAGCGTTGAGCCAGGGCTATGGTTCTGCTCCTGCCAGCACCAGCGATTTGAATTGCCAACTGGCAAGTGCTTCATGCCTTTAACTAACAATCACAGTTTCATACAGAGCTGAATCTTTTTCTGATGTTTACATTGGTTAAGCAGTTTGCCTGCCTGACTATTGTGTCTGAACAGAATAGATCAGTTGTAATTTAGGATATATATACATATATATATATATATATTTTTTTTTTTTCCCACATGGTACTCCAAAAAAACTATTGGGTTCTTCTCCTGTTCTGAGAAAGGTGTCCTACAGCATACTTACTGAAATGCATTTGTGAATAGCTTGTGCTATTTCAGGTAACCACAGCACTCTGTGACATGTGGAATTAGTCTTTAATAGATAATCACACAGTAGTTAAATCTTCCTGTTTTCTTTATTCGTAAATGTTGTCCTATCACTGACATTTCTTGGAAAGGCTGAGAAGTACAGTGGACACACATGCCCCTGCAGTTCTTGCATTGCATTACAGTGCTGTAATTGCACATTACAGCCACACTTTTTCTGGAAGAGAAACCACTCCTAAGGACTTTTTGATTTGTTACCTCAGTGAGCTTGGGTTTAACAGCAGGCATCTACCTGTGTCCTGCTGGGAAAGCCTTGTGCTGCACTATTAGTGATGACCTGGAAAAATGTAGAACGAGTGTTGCCTTGAGGGCAGAAACATTAGTCCAGCAGAGCAGTAGCAGCTACTAATCCTTTTGAAAGTGTGCTTTACCATATAAAAATGCATGCGTTGTATTTATGTCTCTGTTGCAGAGGTTGTTATTTCAAAAGGCCTTCAATTCTCAGCAGTTGGTACATATTACTGTTATCAATCTGTTTCAACTGCATCACCTGCGAGACTTCAGCAATGAAACAGAACAGCACAGTTACAGCCAGGATGAACAGCTCTGCTGGACACAGCTACTGGCTCTCTTCAGTAAGTATGAAAACTGTTTTTTGTATTTCTCTTTTGTTTTTACACGGAATCTATTAGTCATTTGCTGTCAAATGGAGGGAAGTTAAGACAATGGTTATGCAGGGTCATTCACACCTAGCACTGCTGATGAATGCTGGACTATTTTGTACTTTGCTAGGACTGGGGGTGACCTGGTGCTGACAGACTAGGTCTCAGCTGCTTCTGTGCCCTTGATAATGTTATGTAGAAGTGCAGACCATTTTTGACTTATTATACTGCTGATTTGCTTAACCCAAAAGGGCTTAGGCTCAGCTTGGCATCGTTCATAATATCTAAATTTTTGCATAACAGAACTTCTCCAGGTTCCAGCCTGAAGTTCATTGTGAAAGCACCATGGTCGTTCTTATCTGGTACTGTTTCTCAGCCTGTGTGCTCTGACAGCTGCCTACCTGCAGAGCTAGCTCCATGAATTTGTGTATGTGCTGACATAGGAAAGTGAATAAAATGTGGATAGATGGTTGAGAGCTGACCACTTACAATGTGCAAACAAGTATTTTCTGTTCTGATTGTAATGGGCTTCTCTCACTGAATTTTATTGGCTTATCAAAAGAATTTGCATTCTTCTTACTGGAGAGGAGGAAAAAAAAAGGGGGGAAAAAAGCATTCTTCACAGTGGAAAACTATATACAGGGTGGGGGAAGAGTTCTGATCTGCCATTGAATTTAAGATGAAGTAATTGGACTGCTTGAAGAACTAACTCTTAAAAGTGTGCTTTTATGATAGGGATTTATTTGATGAGATCATTTGACCGGTTCCAAAGTGTTATTCCTGCACTGTTTTTTTCCTCTTCTTTCTTTCCAGTGTCCTTTCTTGGAATTCTGTGCAAGTGCCCTTTACAAAATGACTACCAGGAGGACTCTGGGGCTGCATATCCTCTTCCAGCGGTGAAGGTTTCAATGGACTGGCTGAAACTTAGGCCCAGTGTTTTCCAGGAGGCAGTAGTCGATGAAAGACGGTAGTGAGTGTTAATCTTTCTTTTGATACATTTAGTTGTGTAAGGTAATAATGACTGATGATATACAGATTGGTAGGAAAACTGATCCTAGACATTGTCGTTACATCCTCTGTGTTTTTTGTCATCTGTAAAATGTGCTTACAATATTCATAAAGCAAAAGTGACACTTGTGATACATGAGCAAATTCAGTGCTTTAATTGGCTTTAAATTGGCTTCAGGTTTGCTTGTAACTTTTTAAAGTTAAGGTCAGAGGAATCTGCTTTGTAATATTTAACTTGAGCGTAACTACTGAGTGTACCCTTAGTCAGGTCTGTTGTAATGATTTCTCAGATTTATTGAGGTAGATGGCAGGAAAATACTTGCCTTAATTTCATGCAGTAAGTCATCAGCTTGAGCAGAGCTGGAATCCAAATTTTTTTTGGCTCATGATCGTGGAAATAAATTGGTTTTGGTAGAGAAGGTCTTGAAATGTCAGCACAGACATTAGTGTTCTAGACTCTTGGTGGTTTTTCACTTCTGCCTCTAATCTCATAAACTTATGCTTAAATAGTTGAAAACTAAGCAACTTGTTTATAGCCTATGAACTTTCCATGAATTACAGCAGTTCATTAAAGTGTTTCTGATCTATTGGATGTTTCTTCAGACTGGAGAAACTGTTACTGACACAGTTGGATGAGTATTTTTTCCTAGGATTGCCACTGGAAGGAAAACAGCATGACAGCAGCTTGCTTAGCTGACTGTGTGATGTGCCACAGTGCTTTCAGGGTGTGCTATGTGATTCTGACAGTGGCTTGCATCTTCTGTGCACTGATGTTTGGGGAGCAGAGGCTCCTGTAACACAGAAACTCTAAATAGATCGTGAGACTCACACTCGTGTGCAGAACATGAAGCCCTGGAGCTTTGGGAACATTGATTCCAGAATTCTCAAAGGCAACATTAGGAAAATAAGAGTTCACAAGTTGTTTTCAGAAGGTAATAAATATTACTGTATGCATATTTTAGAGGAAAGCTTTATCCCACTGTTTTAGTGGTGAAGATTATTCAAGGCTATTTGATATGAAGTAGTCCTTGCAAGAAGAAGATGCAGGCAGTATTTTATGGAGTATCAAAACGAATCTTTGAGTGGGAAGGTGTGTTTTGATTTAGTCAGACTAGATCCCTCTACTCTGAAAGTTAACAGCTCTCCTTTGAAGATGATGCCTGGGCTGTGATCTGGTAGCATGATATTCTCTAGTAACATCAGGTGCATGTTGCATAAAGGTATGGTGAAGTGGGCAGCAAACAACTGTAAAATGTACAGCTGAACTTGAAAACAAAGTTAAGTAGTGCTAATATCTGTCAAGGTGAACATTAGGGTATACTCATTACACTTGTTGGCCGTAAAAAGTCAAGGTGATGTCCATCTTCCCTGTTATTTGTGAGAATGAAATTTTTCCTTCTTTTTCTACTCCAAAATTTTAATGAAGGGCATTATTTGACTGCAGGCCATGCACACAGACGTGCCATTATTGGCCTCTGTTGAACAAATCACGTGAAAAGCCTTCCTTACTCTAAATTTGTAGTTCGTTGTGCTCTCTGTTTGAGAAATAATCCTTATTTCATTTTAAACATTCAGTTGTCCCTGCACTGTGTTTATTTTAGCATACAGAAGCAATGTACGAATGTAATCTTTCCAGTCCCTGCAACCATGCAGCTGACCTCAGGCTTTCAGATGCATGCCATGTTCTTCATCCAGGTGCTGGCTGATGGCTGAAAGCCTGGCTGCAGGACGACAAACATTCATTTCACTCTTAGTACAGCGGGCAACTTCTTAGAATAGTTTGCCTGCTGCTTTCATAGCCACGATGCCCATTGCTAAAGCCGAAGGATGCCTACACTTCAGGTTGGAACTTAAAAAAAATAAAATTAATAAAGAAAGCAGCCCGTTGGTGGTAGTTAAAAGTTAAGCAGCTATGCAGTGGTTGTTGTGATTCTTTGCTCCAAGGTCTTTGTAAGCAATTTCCAGTCCTTGCCTGTACCAATGTTGCTGGGGCAAGCTTGGATTACTGCCAGCTAACCTCCTCTTTAATCTCTGTTACTTCAGACCTTCTTACCTTTCTGGTATCTGTTTCAGTGCCACAGAGCTTTGCTGATGTCAGTAGAACAGCAGGTGTATCTTGGTAACATGTTTTGCTTCCAAACTGATTCATTTACTGTCTTTTGAGAGTAGGCAGCTTTGGACTGGAATATATGGATTGCAAACAAGTTCAGATCCCTCTGAGCTTTTGCTCATGCATTGTTTTTGTCTGGTTGAATTCATAGCCAGCTTCCTGAGTTGTCGGCTTATGAACAGGATACTTCAAGAGTCTGGCTTCCTGGGTAGCCTTAGGCTGGATTTTGGAGAATACCAAGTTCTTCAAGACAGTGATCTTTTCTCTGACACTTGAGGGAAAAACCTTTGATTGGAAGTCAGAGAACTAACGTGAACTGTAACAATGTAATAGATTTCAGTGTTTTTCTAATGAGGTGAGTAACTTCCAGGTTTCGTGCTTTTCACTCAGTTTGTCTGTCTTCTGATTTGCAGCATATGGCCTTGGCTGATTTCTCTTCTAAACAGCTTCCAGCCTCATGAGGAAGATCTGTCCAATAATAATGGTAAGAATACTTCTGGTCTGTGCTTAAAAAAAAAAAAACAACAGGGAACAATACAGCTTTTTCTGATGTGAGAAATTGCAGTTGGAAGGTAAAAGCGGAACAAGTTGTCTTTAGTATTAATGCATATGAACACTTGGCAAATGCTACTTTCCCTTGCTCAGCTGACTGTGCTCTTTTATCATTTTTTATCTCCTCGGGTTGCAGGGTGGACTAGTACAGTGGAGCACATTAGCAGGAAGCTTCACTGTGTGTAGTGACCTTGCTGAGGTGTCTTATTACGATTCTGTACTTAATGCATTCATGCTTTCCTTTTCTTGTTTACTGTCTATTCACCAGCAACCCCGCTTCCAGAAGAATTTGAATTGCAAGGATTCTTGGCTCTGAGACCTTCATTCAGGTGGGTGACGGCTGAAGGCAACTACTCTTGCTAGTGTCTCTACTTTGGTAGACACTGACCTGTTCCCTGCTGCAGTATCTTGTTCATCAATGCATACTACTGTATGAATTGATGCAAGTGTCTTTGCAAAACTAATAGATAACATAAGACTCCAGTTTCCATTCTGAACAGGAAAATAGGTTCTGTGCCAGTCTACAGTAAAGCTCTGAGGAAAGTTACTGGCTTACAGCATTGCTTATGACTGTTTTCTTCTGCAGTCTCCAGGCTACTAAACTGAAAGGGGAAAAAAGAAATGAGGAAAATATATTTTTTTTCCACAATAAACTGTGTTTTTACTGTTTTTTACTGCTTTTATCTGTGTCCTGTGACTAATGTCATGCTCCAGAAAAAGCCTCTTTAATGTGGAGGATTGAATTTGTACCTCAGACATCCATAACTGTCACGTTTTGAGTAGGATCTGGTAAAATAGCACAAGTTATGATGAAGTAATACTGACTAATTGTATTTCTAAAGGAATGTGGTTTTGCTGAGGGGAGCAGTGTAATTAATATTATTCTCTCTCCCATTTCAATGCTAGGAATTTGGATTTTTCCAAAGGCCACCAGGCAATTACAGGAGATAAAGAAGGGCAACAACGTCGGATACGGCAACAGCGACTGATCTTCACGGGCAAATGGATTGCTGATAACCAGCCCAGGTAATCACAAATAGCTTTAAGTAGTAAACAGTGGTTTTCAGTTGCTATTGTAAGCTTAGGGAGTACAAGTGACAGAGGTGAGCTTGTTTTTCTCCTTATTTTAAAAGGCAGTTTGAGGTGTACACGTTTCACTGATGCTGAAAGGCTGGCAGCACTAATAACGTGCTGTGAGTTAGCATGCTGTTTCATGAGCTAATTCTGATAGGGAATGTGTTTGTAGTGAAACTTCATATTTGATAAGACCTTTATAGTGATTCTGAAGCACAACTGAGATGAGAGGAACAGTAGTAGCAAGAGTGCTAATGTGTGAGGTTACTGTGTGAAAACGTATTTGGATTTGCTTTTCAATTCCTCTGTCTTTTTCAGGCTGATTCAGTGTGAAAATGAGGTAGGAAAGCTGTTGTTCCTGACGGAAATCCCAGAATTAATACTAGAAGACCCTAGTGAAGCCAAAGAGAGCCTCGCCTCGCAGGAAACGTCTATTGCAGAGCCACTATCCACAGATGGGAGCCCTGGACTCAAATCAGTTCTGTCCTCTGGCAGAAGTTTAAACAACTGTGACTCAGGAGAAAAACCAATGGTCACGTTTAAAGAAAATATTAAGCCACGGGAAATGAACAGAGAGCAAGGGCGAATCTATCCTCCTAAAGATGTGGGTAGGGAAAGACGGGACTATAGCAAAGGAATAGTAGCCAATAAGAATGATGGAAAGAAGGATAACAACAAAAGAAAGAATGAAACCAAGAAATGCGGCGTGGATAAGATACAGGAAGCAGGAAAGCAGAATGTGGCAGTTCAGGTAAGCCTTGAGATCAGAGGGATACTGTATCTTAGGCAGTATGATATTTGAGTGAGGGCCATCTTGCACAGAATACTATAGAGGTGAGGTCTCTCTGTGGGTCCTGCAGATACCTGTAACACACAAAGAAATGTGTCTGTCTTAGAGACCGGACATTAGCGATCTTTGGATTTCTGCCCTTTTCCTTGATGCTGTCTCAATTCTGGGGGGAGGAAAGGGTAGGGAGCAGTGAAAGGTGACATTTCATATGTTCGTGTTTTAAAAAGCTAGGACTTGTAGCTGTTGTTCCACAAGTTGGTCAGGTTAACAGGGCAGCTTGCGTGACCAGGTCTTAGTCACATTCTTCCCCAGCTGTTTTCTGCTGTGGAGGAGCTGGGTGATACTTTGCATTTTCAGTTCAGTTGCTTGTGCACATTCAATAAATTGAGCACATCGCTGTACTGCATGTGAAGTCAAGTAGCCCTCCATAAAAGTGAGGAAAGCCACGCAGCTTTTTAGACTGCAATTAGACTGCTCAGATCCTTGTTGAGAATTGTTGGTTGTCACATCAGTGACTCTTTTGTAGTTGTGTTTTTCAAAGGTGTGCTTCTTCCCCACACTTATGGGAGCATTATGTACAAAAAATACTCAAGCAGATATTGAATCTCCTGTTCTGGCTTCCATAGGGCTGTAGTAAACAGGGACAGATAATTTCAGGGTTGATCTGATCTGTACCTGGAGAGTTTTGTCTGTATCTCATCCATTTCCAGGTGTTGTCTGGAGGAATTTAATGACAGTGATGAGGAGATGCTATTATTTTCCTAGAGAAATTGTGTGAGTTCTTCACCATTCTTACAAACACAAGTTATTCCCTAATGCACTTATCTCCCTTCCCACTATGTAAGCCTACTATTTGCTAGGTCATGTCTGCAGAATAACCTAAGTCTTCCTCTCTGCAACTGCTCTGAGGGCCTTGTTAGCAAGATCTTGTTTTCCCTGGGCTAGACAAACCAGCTCTTTGGGTCTTTCTAGCTTGCACTGGTAGGACCCTTGGACCATTCTTCTTGTAATCCTCCTGATTATTTCTTGTTAGGCGTCATCATTATGAGATGGAAGGTCTGCACTGGCAGCCTTTGGTAGTTTTTGGCAAGGCCTTTGCAGGTGTGAAGGGGAGTAGCTTGCTGGAGCCATGTGGCTTGTGAGTCACTGAACAAGAGGCTGGTACCTGAAAAACAGCCTGGGTAGATGAGTTAAAATAACAGGAATTCTATTTATTGAACACATCTGGAATGTGGTTTCAGGCCTGAGCATAACTCTCAGTTTCAGTGTTTGTGCCACAGTCTTGAAAAAGGACTCGAGGCTGAGAAAACATGATGTTCTGACAAGTATGTGTAGTTCTTTGCATAAGGAAGATACTGTCATTTTGACACAGTTGATCTGTCAAATATTCAATGCTTTTTAGTCTTAAGGCCTATGAAACCAGCAAAAACACATTTCAAACCCAACTGTAGCATACTGTGTTCTGATCTGGTTGGTCACTCTTAATCTCTTGTTGGATAGGTATTAACCCTGACTTTTTAGTCCTCTCAGCTCTATTTATATTAACTATTACTGTAAAATTCCTTTTTTTTAAAATACAACATGGAGGACTTATTTACCCAGATCTACTGCAGAATATGGGGAACGTGTTCTCCTTACCCTGCTGAAAAGAAGCCAGTGTAGGTTTTATACCAGTTAGTGGTCTACTTGCTTTTTCCTTCCTTGAAATTTCAAGCTTTATCTACTTCATTCAAAAGCCTAAAAGCTACAGTCATTGCAGATCCTACTTAGCAAAAATGTTAAGAACACTGTAGGGAAGTAATTAGTCCTGTGTCACGGATAAGTGGAAAATTGCACGCTCAGGATCATGGAAGTATGGCACAAGTTGATTCTGCTCACTGGATGCTAGCTGCAAAACAAGATATAACGCAGACTTACTCAATGTAATACACTCTTAAAAGACCACTGGGAGGAAATGGTGCCTTACCCAGGCACTAGTGAGTGGGAAGCCTTGAGACCAGTAGGGATGTTAAGGCTTGGTAGTATTGATGCTTCTGTGGTGAGATCAAGGAGAAACAAGGGAAACAATTGAAATTTGTCTTCCTTGATTGAACAGATTTAGTAATTTAGCTTTTAGAAGGCACTTCTGGGGATGTTTTATTGCAGCTTTCAGTGTATGGCAGGCTAAAACTCAGTTTGAAATCCCACTGCCAGAAAAGCGTTGTTGAATTCTGACATTACTGTGAGAGAATGCATGCAGTATGGGTTATAAAAATGTTTATCTTGTTGTGGAGAAAAAAGGGAATATATGAGTTGAATATTCAGCATGTGATAAAGGGCAAAGGTGGGCAGTGAGCAGATGTGGCATGAGAGTGGGAGCAGAAGTTGCTACGTCATTCATGGTATTTAGCATCAGCCAGACCGTGAGGAGGAGTTTCCTCTCAACTTTTTCTAATGGGAGATGAGAAATGCGCTCAAACCTCCCAGTTTCATATCCTACTTTTTTAATGAAATGGAAAACAAATTATGCTCCCATAATTTCTAAATGGGAGAGAGACTTGAAAGGAAATTTGAATGCATCTGCCCCCCCCCACTCCCAACCGTATTTTGGGAAGATGCACCTGTTCTCTTAGGCCTTTCAAATCAGCAGCACTAAACGTTGAAATAAACCCCACGCTGATTTTTTTGTTGTTGTTGTTTGGGTTTTTTATTTGGTCCCTGATAAAAACCCCTTTCTTTCAATCACCTCTGAGGCTTGGCGTCAGGTCTGCTCCTGGGCCCTTTCTGTATTGCCCGGGTTCCTTGCTTGCTGTCTTTTTCCTGCCTGCTCCATCTTGCATTCCAGGCAGTTCTGCCGAGCTGAACAGAAAGGGAAAGTAGTCTTCCCCTCTGTCTTCCTCTCCAGGAAGACCCAGACTGCAGCAGACTCAGAATCAGGTAAACATTACATTACATTCTTCTCTCTGCCTTTAACTGGTGCAGCTCTTTTAACAGAACATACAGCAGTTACACAGTAAACTGAAAGAGGTTAAGCACTTCTGCTGTTTGTTGTCTATGCTCTTGATCAAAAGAATTTCATGATATTCAGGAGTTTGTGCATATACAGCACCACGTAAGGAGGTTGAAAAAGTTATGTAGGAAGAAGGTGGTAGTGTTTGTTTTTTAAGGTGCTGCAGGTAAGTGGCATGAAGTAGGCTGTAGCAGCGCCCTAGAAGAAGCAGAATAGCGTTGCTTTTTTTTAAGGCACTGCAAGCGAGTAGCTTGGTAAGTCCTTTGTATGATCTGAGGATATTATTATGTCTGCTTCCCACTTCCTTTCTAGAGGAGGAGCCTGTTGCAGTCTCGGGGTGGCTATCTTTCTGGTGCTTTTGTGAGGCAAGAAGTGCCTAAGGAGAGACAGTCACCTGCCTGAGGTCAGAGAGCAATGAACTACATTCTGATGTTCCAAACCTCTTCCTAACACCTAGGGCAAAAGAAAATTCTCTCTCAGACAACCTGAGTTCATTTTTTGGCTTGATCTGTGTTGTGGGTAATTACAGGAGAAGTAATCTAATTTCTTCTTGCTTTATTTTGCATTAGGTGAAATCCCAGACGGAGATGAGGAAGACTCCGGTGTCCGAAGCCAGGAAAACACCTGTAACTCAGACTCCAAGTCAGGCCAGCAGTTCGCAGTTCATCCCCATTCATCACCCGGGAGCCTTCCCCCCGCTTCCTAGCCGGCCAGGTAATTTGTGGTGTTCTTTCGAAGTGTGATTTTACTGTTGACTGTGAAGAAGAACCTGTAATATTAGTTGTTAAAACCTCTGAAGGTAGTAGCTGCTTTAATGAACAAACGTTCTCATGTTGAGTCTTACGGTCTGGTAGAGGAGAGGCGTAGCAGAACTGAAACAAAATGAATAAGATTCCTTATGTTTCTGAATCGAGGTCTGTCATGAAATCTGCCACCTTCCTTCTTGTTTAGTGGGTACAAGATCAAGGCACTTCACAGGAGGTTGTTTCTGTATGTCATGACAAAGTCTTCTGCGAGCCCAGGGGAACGTGTTCTCTCTGCATAGGACTATTATAAAAGATCAGTCACATTGCTTTCTTCTTTATAGCTCAGTTTCTTTTGTAGTGATGCTCATGTCTCAAGCTGTTACTTGTGTGGTGTCATTTGCTGTTGTTGCTGCATTGCATGCTCCCGTTTTGTTGTGGAGTGTTCCTGCCATACCTTGCTGTCCATCTTTGCTCACAAAATTACTGGGAGCTGTATCCTTCCTGCAGCTATTCTGTGTAGTTGCTAAATAAGACAGAAGGACCTCCCTTTTTCTAAAGTCACTACAAAATCTGGCCTGTCATAGAAGGAATTAAAGCTTCCTTCCAAACCTGGCTTTTTAGGGTGAGCTAAAGGGAAGAAATTGATCTTGTGGGTATGAGGATTGGTTTGCTCACCATCTGTCTCCTTATCTAAATTAATCCTGAGACTGGTTATCCTGTGGAAGGAGGTAGGAGACTTACTGATTGCTTTTGTATCTCAAAATGCGTGTTTGAGGGAGTAGGAGCTTCGACAGTAACCCATCAAAAACCCCATGGTTTTTGGTGAGTGTGAAAGGTAGCGGAGGGAAACAAAAGCAGGGAGATAAAGGTGTGGGGAGGGGAATCCTGCAGTTCTCCCAGATACTGCTGTGGCAGACTGTTATCAGTGCCTGGAATACTGAAAGTAAACATGGGAACTGTGACTGTAGCTGTGTACTTGCAAAGGCAAAAAAGGATGTTATAGTGCATATATGCAAACTGCTTGTTACATTTCTTGTACTCATAGTGTAAATATGCAAAATAAACAAATTCACAACAAGGTCTTCTTGAGGAAGCTGTCCGCTATGAGAAACTGCAAGGAAAAGCATATTTTTCTTTTGCAGGGTTTCCGCCTCCAACCTATGTTGTCCCTCCTCCTGTGGCTTTCTCCATGAGCACAGGGTATACCTTCCCAGGTGGTGTTTCTGTCCCAGGAACCTTCCTCCAGCCCACGGCTCACTCGCCTGCAGGAAACCAGGTGCAAGGTGGGAAACAGTCCCACATTCCTTACAGCCAGCAGCGGCCCTCAGGACCAGGGCCTATGACCCAGGGACCTCAGCAGACACCACCTCCTTCCCAGCAACCCCTCTCATCTTTACCAGCTCAGGCAACGGCACAGTCTGCAAGCCAGTTACAGGTCCAAGCTCTGGCCCAGCAACAGCAGCAACAGTCCCCAACAAAAGCTGTGCAGGGCCTGGGGAAGAGCCCGCCGCACCACTCTGGATTCCAGCAGGTAAGCCTGACTAATGCAGTATGCTAAACTCCCTTTTAAAAAATAGCAACATTTGAGACTTTCATTCGTAGAATCATTAAGGTTGGAAAAGACCACCGAGATCATCTAGTCCAACCATCAGCCCATCTCCACCGTGCCTGCTAAACCATGTCACTCAGTGCCACGTATACCCTTTTCTTAAACTTCCAGGGACAGTGACTTCACCACTTCCATGGGAAACCTGTTCCAATAACTCACCAGTCCTTCTGAGATTTTTCCTAATATCCAATCTGATCCTTCACTGGCACAACTTAAGGCCATTACCTCTTGTTCTATTGCTGTTACCTGGGAGAAGAGGCTGACCCCTATCTCACCACAGCCTCTTTTCAGCCAGTTGGAGAGAGCAATAAGGTGCCCCTGAGCAACTGTTCTCCATACTGACCCATCCCAACTCCCCATAAGACTTTCATTCCAGACCCTTCACCAGCTTCATTTCCCTTCTCTGGACGTGCTCCAGGGCTTTCATGTCTTTCCTTTAGTGAGGGGTCCAAAACTGAACACAGCACTTGAGGTGTGTCCCCTCCAGGGCTGAGCAGAAGGGGACGATCACCTCCCTTGTCCCACTGACTGTACTATTTCTGATACAAGCCAGGATGCCTGGGTGCACCACTAGCTCATGCTCTGCCAGCTGTCAGCTAACACCCTCAGATCCTTTTCCTCCATGCAGCTTGCCAGCCAAGCCTGTAGTAATGCATAGGACTGTTGGGACCAGAATGCCTCAGCCCATTGATCCAGCCTGTCCAGATCCCTCTGAAGGACCCTCCTACTCTCAGGTGGATTGATGCTTCTTCCCAACTTGGTGGCATTTGCAAACTTACTGAGGGTGCACTCAATCCTCTCTCTAGATCATCAGTAGAGACATTACATAGGACTGGCTCCATTACTGACCCCCTGAGGAACGCCTCTAGTGACTGGATTACCTTTCAAAAGCTGTTGTTAAGAATCTTTGGAATTTTGATCTATAAACTTCTGGGGGAATTTGATAAGCAGCTGAAGTTTAGTGGGCATAAACTTATGATTCTGTAATTAAGAGAGAAGTTATGCACTGGGATGGGTAGGTAGTAATCTGCTTTCTGTTTCCGTTTATGGACAAAGTATGAAGGTGATGTTTCTGAGATGCTTCTCTCTAAGGCTTTGTAGATATGTCTCATTTAAGTGTGAGGAGTGATGGAGTCTGAATCTTTCTGTTGGGCTCAGTTCCCTCACACTTAGTTCTGTGCATACATGCTTGACAAAATCTGCTTTCTGGCCCATGTGACCTTAAGGGCAAGACCCTCCTGTTGTTCTGGACAGCAGTTCGGTACCTTAATAAAGGTGCTGGTACGTGCTGGTTTCAAGTAAGGATTATGCTTGGCTATTGGCATACAGCTTGTTGAGGCTAATATGCCTATCAAGTCTGAATGTTGGTGAATAATGTAGCAAATCAGAATGTCTGCAGTATATCGGTGATAGGTTGGCTAGAACCATGGTTTGAATGAAGTTAGGCGTTCAGTTAATATTAATTGTTTCTACCTGCTGATGAAAGCATGCATCTTTGCCTCAGTATCCGCAGACAGACTCGTCAAAGCAGCTCTGGAACCTGCCTCAAGTCCAAGGTTCACTGGGGAAGATTATGCCTGTAAAGCAGTCCTATTACCTGCAGGCCCAGGATCCTCTGAAATTGTTTGAACAGTCATTACAGTCTCCTGTGATGCAACAGCAACCTCTGGAGAAAAAAATGAAGCCTTTCCCAATGGAGCCATATAACCAGAACCCCTCAGAAGTCAAGGTGCCAGAATACTACTGGGACTCTTCCTTTGGCATGGCTGACAATAGGGTGATGGCACAGCAGTCTAACATGGAGCGCAGGGGAAAACGGCAAGGAGTCTTCCGTCCAGAGCAGGATGCTGTCTCCAGGATGACCTTTGAGGTAAAGATCTGTGTTACAAGTGAAAAACAGTGAGGTTCTGATATTGCTGACAGCTCAGGCAGCAATGCTGTGTTTAGGAGTGCCCTCTAGCTCTAGGCGGATTACTGAGTGTATTTACTAGGGAGCTGAAGCTGGTGTTGGTAAATGGGATCCCAGCAAATGGTACTGCATTTGTCTTTTCAGTGGGCTGTGTTGTGGGATCAAGCTCTTGAAGATTTGATTCAAGTAGGTGTAAGTTCTGCTCAGTGTAGACATAAATGCTGATCTCTGCGCTGTATCTGCCAGGTCAAGAAACGTGGCAGCTGACAGGGGAAATTCTTGTCTGGCAACTGATGAAAACCATCCAACTAATTGCAATTGAGTTATTACCCTTTAAATAAACTCTTGCCACCCACAGAGTACCTTGAGTGTGTTCAATAGTTTGGCTATTGCAGCCTGAGCCCGGGCTACAAGTCAAGGGTGGTAGGAGCAGCCCCGTCGTGTCATTTTTTTGTTTTCTTTGTTTGCTTTTTCTTTCTCCCCTCTGCAAATCCCACCATGCAGCAAGAGAGCTGAGCAGCTCCCTTCCTTAGCTCTTGCTTGCACTGATGGAGTACTTTGCTTCTGTCTGTGCAGTTGTGCTTCATGCTGCAGTTTATAAAAAGCCTGCAATCTTTGTTATTTATTAACGGTCTCGGGTTGTCTGAAAGTGCTTCTGATGATGTGTATAAGGAAGCTTAAACAGAGGCCTTTTTAAACCTCTGGTCAGATATGCCTCTGTAAATGCACTCAATTTTCAAGAGATCAGCTGGGATCACTTAGCTTATCCTTCGGGGAGAAAAGCCAGACAATATCCAGGAGACTGCCTCTACCCTGATGTCAGGCTGCGGCTTTTAGATGGAGAGTGGGTCGAAGCCTTGTTCTCATCCCTAAAAGGAAAGCATCGCCTTGGTGCAAGCACGCTGCAGTACAGAGACTGTGCCCACACTGCTTGTTTTAGGCATCCCTTCCAAGCTTTGGGATGCCAAGTTTTACTTGCAGTTAGCAGGGTTTTTTGCCTGGTCCAGGGAGCTGTGCTGTGGTGTAGTAGCCATTAGCAGAGAAGTGAGTCTTACGGGATTTCAGTTCCACAAACAGAGGAAGGAAGATGCAGATGTAACTGTAGTTGAAACCTAAATTACTCACAGCTCTGGAAGAATAATTAAAGATTTTATCAGGAAAAGAGAAACAAACACGTTCATTGTCTTTTGATGTAAAAACAGATTCAGTATTTGTCAGTAATGCAATGGGAAGCACGTGCTGTGTTAATTAAAAGTAGCTGCCCATCACTTTGGCTGTACCACTTACTTCACAGGCGCTTCTCCTAGCACATGTTAGGCTGGTTTTGTTTTCTGCTCAGCGTTTTCTCTGTGCACCTCCACGCCCCTCTGTTGCACTCTTCTCATCTCGCCCGTCTGCATGCTGCCTTCTGCGCTCCTCACAAGTCTGCCTCCCCCTCTGCTCTCTTGTCCTGCTTTGCTTTAGCCTCTCTCAGCTCTTGCTCTTCCCCGTTCTGCCTTCTGTTGTCTCACTGTGCTCATTTCTGTCACTAGGACCCCAAGAGCTCCCCTTTGCTTCCTCCGGACCTGTTAAAGAGTCTGGCTGCCTTGGAGGAGGAGGAAGAGCTGATTTTCTCTAATCCTCCTGATCTTTACCCAGCTCTGCTGGGGCCTCTCGCCTCTCTTCCTGGACGAAGCCTCTTTGTATGTATTTGACTTAATACTGCTGCTTCTCTAACTGGCATCTCATTCTTCTGTGAAGTTATAAGAAACGGGAAGTTACGTTCTCCTCCCCATTCCTCCTCTCCACCTCCCCTCCTCACCATTGAGCCAGTCCCCATGCGAGAGCTCAGACCAAGGCCCCTGGCTCTGGATAACTGCAGAGGTGACTTGGCACCCAGTACAGCTCTTGGTCCATGTCCAGAGGGAAGTCAGTGTAACTGGGATTTTTTTTGTAAGCACGGTTGACAGGAAAGACACCGATGTGTCATTTAACGTGCCCATTCTTCTGCAGTTGTTTGGGCTTGGTAATAACGATGAGGGTGTGTGCAGTGGAAGAACAAGAGTGTCTTTTGTTACAACTGCATGTCACAATTGCATAAAGGCAGGGGGAAACCACTCTATTAAATGCAGAAGAGAATGTAAAAGAGCCAGATGGTTTTAGAAGAGGACTGCAAGCATCTGGCTAAATAATCAGTAACTGCTATAGCAATACAGTGAGTTTTGACAGACAGAGATTACTGAAGGTGTATGTATTCCCAATTCAGTAGCTAGAGGGCCTTTGAGCTGCTGAATTTTTATATTACCTCTGAAAATGCAGTATGCCTTTCTCGTGTGGCTAGAAGCAAACTTATTAAACACGTAGTTTGGATTTGTTGCAGTAATAAGGAGGAATTTTTTGTGGCTTGACTTGAAATCTCTGATTAATAACTCCATTCCTCAGATTTTTTTACGTGCCATCGCAAGGAGCCAGTAGCAAAGCAGACACCCATTGCTGCCTTAGATTCGCTAAGAAATTAATAGCTGCTGCTTCAACAGCTTCCTTTGAAGCTCTTACAGTTGCTGTCTACTGACAAATGGAAGGAAGTACTTCTCTGTGCAAGCTGTGTGCATATGCGGAGTGTGAATTTTGTCTGCCTTTTAAAGCGTGTTTTCAAAGTAATGAGTTGTCACTTTGAAAACTTAACAAGCCAGGGGCTGCTTGCCAAGGAAACGAGGCTGTTTGTCTCAGGCTTACAGGATGAAAGCAAAGATATTGCGGATACTAAGGTGATGGTAGAGAGGGAAACTAATTCAGGTTTTTGTTATTTGAATAATAAACTTCTAAAAATCTGATATGCCGAGCTGGTGTGAGTGCAAGAGAGCTTTCATTTAGAATGAGACTACAGGTGTCATTTTGGATCACACGTGGTTTTAATTGGGTTTTCACTAATTCTGTGACTTCAGTGATCCTGTTCCTAAGTTTAGTGGTGTTCATTGTCTGCCAACCAAGCTTTAGAATTTTGCTGTGATTTGTGATTCGGTGATAACTGATCCTATTTCTCCCCCAAATAGGCTTGTTTCATGTCTGTATTTTTCCTTACCTAATCGTAGTAAGAGCTGAAGAAGGAAGATGAAAAATATTAGGCTGCAAATTACAGCTGTATGGGACGGGGTGTAGGTGATGGAATGGGTCATGGAAAAGGCCACGATATCTTAACGTGGAACCTGGGGGAGTTTTGGAACCTCTGTTGTAAATATTGGGACTTCTCAATGTTAGTCATTTGTAATGAAAATGAGGGAACGCTAGATGAGACTTGCACTGTTTAACAAGATTAAACTCACAGCTAATCGTGCTAAGAGTCTGTACAGGAATATTCAAAACTGAAGAATACTGTCAGTGAATGGCAACATGCAAGGGTCTCATCAGGTGTGGGTGAGCTTTCATGTCACTGGAAAGGATCCTGTCTCATTTGTGCAAGGTTTTACACAACCATAGGTTTGGTAGCTTTGGTAGGAACATCCCCTGTAAATGTGTCCGACCCAAAGACACGATTTTAAAATCTGTTCTGTTAGTGGCATTTGCCTGAGACTCTTGGCTGTCCTATTTGATTTTAGATACTAATCGCAGTTAGTAAGGAAACTTGTGATCTTCTGCATTCATTTCTTTGGTCTCCCCTGTCCTCCAGGGTGCTGAGGTTGTAATACAAGATGCCTTAAACATGACCAAGTATACCTTAGTAGCCTTCTTTCTTCCTGCTCACTTTGCTGAACACTAACTGCTCTTTTTCCATTTTTGGTTTTTGAAGAAGTCTCTGTTGGAAAAACCGTCGGAGTTGATGTCTCAGTCATCATCTTTCCTGTCCCTCAGTGGCTTTTCTCTTAACCAGGTACGTGATGACCAAACTTGGAAGCCTTTATGCTGTTCAAACTCGCTTTTAAGCTAGTTTGTGTGGGCACATCCTTTGGTTCTAACTAATGGCAAGCACAAAGTAGACCCACGTGCCTAATTTTAGTCTGTATGAGCAAGATTATCTTTGCCTCCTACTGGTTTTGAAAATCGATTGTCTTCTGACATTCATCCTAGCTGTAGTTTTTCAGATGTACTGTTGAGTCTTGCCGAGTTCCTGGGATGCTTTTAGTGGAATCACTGAGATAAAAGGTTCATCTCCAAGCTTTGTGACGTGGTGTTTCTTTATTCCTGACCATTGGAATGCCCCTTCTCTTCCAAGGAACCGAGCAGGGTCTTTTGAGTGGAAACAGAAAGTATTTATGAAGGCATTGCAATCCAAGAGAAGAAATTGGTCTTGATGCAGAATGTGATGGACTTTGTTAAATAAAATGTTCAAAGAAGATTCCAGGGAACGAGAAAGGTGTTAGAAAAGTGTTTTTATCTATAATCATTTGTGCAGTCTGTTTCTCAAATTAATCCTGTACTCAAGCTCTGGCTTCTTTATTTCTTTGCTTGCAGGAAAGATATCCAAATAACAGCATGTTCAATGAGGTATATGGGAAAAATATGAATACCAGCACAAAAACAGAGGTCACCCCTTCAGGCACCCATCAGGAGACTTCACTATATTCTCTCTTTGAAGGGACTCCATGGTCTCCATCCCTTCCAGCCAGCTCAGGTAATCCTGGCACGATGGTCTCTTGTGACTTTAAGAGGATTTGAGTTAATTCTGAACCTATTGCAAGTTAACTGTAACTAAAAATGAGAAAGAAAATCTGTTTTACAAGGTCCAGTGGCTTCTGTTTGTCTTTATATATCCTCTGAAATATGATGGGATTCTGTCTTTAACATAGTGTAAGAACGTAGATTTTAGTTGAAGTAGTTGAGCAGGATATAAAAGTTGCAGGAAGTGTTAAATCCTGAAATCTCTTCAACTTAGATTCCTGACAAGTCCTGACTTATATAGTTTTTGAAATCCATATGCTTTTAGTGTTGTTTCCTTGGAAAAAGCAGGAAGAACTAGATTTCATAATGCTGATATTTGAAGGAGAAACTATTTTATAGGGTGAGGAGCAAAAACATGGCAGGTTTTTTTTTAAGCAGCCTACAAAGCAAACCAGCTTTTTCTTTAACAATTTTCTGAAGGGCATAAAATGCATTACAGTTGTCATGGCTTTACCCTCACTAAAAATCCAGGAGAGCGTGAGAGGGAGGAAGGAATTAGGTGAATCTAACAAGCGAGAGGTTTTTAGATAACTCGTCCCCTGCAGATGTTACTTGGTCATACTGAAACTTCTGCAACCAACCAGAAGCAACTGTTTTAGATGAAATGGAAGGAGCTGCAAAGGGCTTTTATTCTAGTAGGGCTTATGGCACAACATGGTTTCAGCTTTCACTTCACCTCCTCATTTGAGACCACGTAGTTTCCTGCCACCCTGCTCTGCTGTGTTCTCTTTAGGCGTCGCTCTCCTACCTGCAAACACTCCCGTGCCAGTCTCCTTTGCTCAGTATTAGGTTCTGGTCTGAACTATTTTCAGACTCATATAAGTGTAAAACTTTCAGATTTGAGTAGTTAACTTGCAAACTCCTTGAAATCCGAAGTTGCTTTGTATTGGCATTGGCTTGTAAAGCCTGGAGATAGAATTTTTATTGTTTTGGTTTGAGAAAAGGTATTGAAGAGACTTGGGGAAACGTACTCTGGTTAGCCAACCCTCCTGAGGTTTTCTGCTAAGCGCATGTACGCATTAAACAATCATTCTGGTTTTTTTATATGCACAAACATTTCCACTTAGAATTTAGGAATTTGCATTACACTCATGTAATGGAGAGAATAAAAACAGACCTTCAGTATTGGAAAGAACTGGGTGATGGCAGAATTGGTGGCAGCACTAAGAAATTCAGAATGAGGAGGTTCCTCGTCTTCACCTTTTTCCTCTTGCCTTCTAACTGCTAGATCACTCGACACCAGCCAGCCAGTCTCCTCACTCCTCCAACCCCAGCAGCTTGCCAAGCTCCCCTCCAACCCATAATCACAACTCTGTTCCCTTCTCCAACTTTGGACCTATTGGGACTCCAGACAACAGAGACAGAAGAATCGCAGACCGCTGGAAAACAGATAAGCCAGGCAAGTGCTGCGTTCCAGGCCTGGGGGAAGCCAGCTGTCGGCATTTGTTTTGCAATGGTTTTGCCAGATTCCTTTGAATTTGTCTCTTTTCCCTATTTCAGCAATGGGAGGGTTTGGTCTGGACTACCTCCCAGCCACGTCATCATCCTCAGAGAGCAGCTGGCACCAGTCCAGTGCTCCCAGTGGCACCTGGGCAACCCAGGGCCCCACCATGGAGGACTCCTCAGCTGTGCTCATGGAGAGCCTGAAGGTATATTGAACTGAAGCTGTGCTTGGGCATGGGTGCTTGCCTATGGAACGGCTGTGGTGTTATGGGATTCAGGCAGTGTGCACTGCGTCCAAGTTCAGTGTCTGAGACCTTGAAGGTTTTTTCCTGCAGATTCATAGGCAGTGTGGGAGGTGCAACCAGTGCTAGGAGATGTCACAGTTTTTCAGTTCTTGCTGCTCTAGAATATTTTGTGGAACAAGAACAGGCTGGCAGAACTGGAAGAAATAACACTTGCTTTGGCTAGTCTAAAATTAGTAACTGCTAATGTGGGATGGGTTTTTACATTCACAAGGGTTCTGAAGGGAAGGGTAATCTTCAAGGGGAGCCTCTCTTCAGAAGGCCTTCTTTTGAAGTCTGGGTAACTTTCGTGACAGGACAGGTATGAGTTACAAAGTGGAGGGAGAATATAGAACAGTTTCCACTTTCTCATCTGTAAGCAAAGGGCTGCCTCAAACCAGGAGGTGCTAGTGTTGACTGTTTGTTTTTAGTCCATCTGGTCCAGTTCCATGATGCACCCTGGACCCTCAGCCCTGGAGCAGCTGTTAATGCAGCAGAAGCAGAAGCAGCAACGTGGACAAGGCGCCATGAACCCACCACATTGAGAACGAGGTGGCAACCCTTGCAAACCAAGGCTCCATAAACCATGGCATGTTGGGTTTGCAGGACTGGCCCACACAGTCCTGTGCAGGTGGCAGCCCTCTCTTC
>JANHGO010005216.1:0-23448 GCA_024606505.1 Aquila spilogaster
GTGAGCGGGGGGGGTACCCCCGCCCCGGGCGAGGCACCCCCTCGTGCGAACGGCCTGTGTCCGTCCCCCCCCCCCCCGGCAATAATTTTAGATGTCAAAGATAAAAAAGAAGAGCTTATTTGACTTTAAAAAATAGGTGTAAGGATATCTCATTCCCACTGGAGTTTAAAAAGCTGGTTTTAGGAGCATAGGTTGCTTTGACTCTCAGTGCAACCAGGATCCCAAATGTCTAGCTATCTTCTAAGCTTAACCACTTTGAAATAACTTAGGAAAATGCCTGTGATCAAGAAGAATGTTTGTTAATATTTCTGGGTTGTGTTGTGGTGGTACCAAACTAAGGACATCTGGAAGACTTACTTAAACAATCTGGCTATCTGGATAATGAAATCACCTTTTTGTTATTTTTTTCTTCTTCTTCAGTGTTGTGTGTCAGTTCTTAACAAAATTAGCTAGTTTGAGGTTTCTCATGTGATGACAAATGTTCAGCACCACTCGGGATTGAATTACCAATGACCTTAAAAACACATACTCTGCTATAGCATTGCAAGAATAGAATAATTTTAGAGAGAGAAAGAAAAGCAAATATGCTTATTCTGTGCGTTGACTGAAATAGAGGACCGTTCAGCAAAAAACAGGGTTTGGAAGACCAGTGTTTCCTGTACGCATCCAGATTCATACTGTGTGCATAATGATTTGTATTCATGTGGCATTCAGCAAGCTATCTGCATAACCAGTGTAAGCACTTTGTTCAAGAACTTTTGCAAAATATGTTTAACACTGAGTCCATCCACTTATCACATAATTAGAGCTGGATACACTGCATAGCGGTAGGCAGCAGACTTCTACATTTATCTTTCTTGTGAGGGGTGAGTTCATTGCTTTGTTTCTCTCCACCAAGGTCATGAAATACATGAAGTTGTCTATTTAATCTCCAGATAAACACATTTCAGTGGTACATAAAACAACAGAGTGCCTGCTTTATAATCTGAAAGCAGCTGAGAAACACTTGTATAAGTACAGGAAAGGTTCTATGAATAGAAATGATCATTCAAACGCTGTGAAATTGGGGAGGAACACAAAGGCACTTCACTGCTTCTCCAGATCTGATTTTTTCCCAGCATTCTTGCTCTCCAAGTCAGCTCACATAGTAAACTTGTGGTTTTGCCAGTCCTTTTCTTTTCTTTTTTTTTTTTTCCTCCTAATTTTCTGTGTTCCTTTCCTGCTCTTTGTTTAGCTTCCTTGATTTGTTATGATCAGCTGATCTGAGCAGTCCTGATGCAAGCTTCTGTGCGAGTCCTTGCCTTTTGTAACCCTTTGGTTATGCTTGGAAGGTCAGCAGCAACTCAGTGGTAATAACAGCAATTCTCACTACAGCTGGTAAATTCTCACCACAAAACCATTCCAGTGCTGACTATCCTCTGAAGACTTCTTCCATCTGCTTCTGCTAACAGCAAATATCCAAACACTGCGAGCAACAAAAAAGCCATAAACCCACAATTTATTGCTCTCTTCTACAAGAAGTGAAGGTTAATACGCTTCCTCAATGTGGTCTATGAAGTGTGAACTTTACCATAGATATTAAGGTCTGAATTACAAAGCAAACAGTAGCAGTAAGAGTTTTGACTACATCTAGCACAAATACTTTTGGGTAAGTAACCAGATAGGAGAAATTAAAGAGGATGGAAGGCTCAGACAAAGGCTCTTGAGAGAAGCACAAGCTAAACAAAGATAATGTAATGTCTCCAGACCTAGTCTTGGACCACTTATTCAGGGAAGCTGTATAAACATAATTATTAGGAGTCATTGCTAGGAATGGCTATGTGATTTTCCAATTAAACTTGTTCTCTCCAGCTGGAATTTTGCACTTGCCTTCACATCAAATTAGGACTCCTTTCTACAGATTTCAATTTTAACATAAATTTTAAAATTGGAGTCTCTTGCCTGAGAAATTAATTTTTTTTTTCCTCTGAATGTGCTGCTCGAGCACTCCATGGAAATTTCCTTTCATTTCACTCTTCTCCAAGAGTGGTTTATAGCATGTTGTACCTCATTAACTGTCCAAGGAGTTCCACCTTCAACATTGAGTGCAGGCAGGTGACACCCAGACTTCAGAGAAACTTCACACAATTATTTTCGGATCAAGATATGAAAGAATGCATCAATCTCTTTCCTCAAATTAACTTTTGGGTTCTGTATTAGGAGACCTCGTTTGACTATGTAACCTCCAGTTGACTGGAATCCTAAACTCTACGTGGAAACACTGCGGTTTCCATACATTGCAGAGTGGCTCCTAAATCCTCATTATCTCATTCAGCCTAGACAGCATGAAAATTGGTGGGCAGGTAGTGGGGAATAGGTGACCAGGTATTACCTTCGTGGTGCAGCCAGCACAAATTTTCTGTACCTTGAAGTGACTTTCATTTTATGTACATAAAGGGTTACAGTTCCTCACATGTGGAATGTGGAATCTTAACAGAAATACCAGGAACTCTAAATCTCCTTGTCTGATACAGCACAGCTGATTTGAGGAGTAATAAATAGAGGAATTGTTAGATGTGTAGCAAAATATCACTTTAATCCCATGAGTTAAGAAACCCACACTGTTAATATGCCTCTAGCATCTGTAGGAGTTCTATTTTTAAAGTAGGATTAAACAAGATAACAGACTATAGATCTTAACGTATTCAATTTGCACCAGACAAAACCCTATTTAACAGCAATTACACAATATGTGTGAGCTGGTATCATAGTTGCAGTTTATATGTGCAGAAGGGATTTATAAAGCTGAAGTGTATTCATACAAAAATAATAGTTATACGACTGCTTAGGTCATTCCACTAGAGTGGAATGAGTTTTGTGATCAGTTTATCAATTTCTTCACTCACAAGTGAGATTTTAAGATTTTTGTCAGCAACACTAAAACTGATTTGGCTACTACAAAATTTGCTAACCATCTGTGCATACGAATCAAAATGCCAGGATTATTTAGACAAAATATCTTTTTTCCTTCTGCTCTGAAACATTAAAATAGTGAACCGATAAAAATCAACATGCTAAAAGGAGCTGTACATTTATTCAAGTAAAATTGTTAGTAAGTGCCTATGAAAGAGACTCATTTGGAAAGCAATAAAATTCTATAGGGCTGATCATCTCTTGAACTTACTGGAATGAAAACGGTGTTGATACATTTAAGAAAAAAACAGATTAGGGGCTTCATACAGAACTCTTTGCAGTTATAGTCTCTGTTGAGGAAAATGGTTCAGGAGTGTAATTTATTCATACCCTTGTACTTTCTACTTTGGCTTATTTCCAGGACTTGTTTGCCTTAGAGTCCCAGATGCTTATTTGCTTAAAGGGTAGCCCTTTCTCTAGCCGGCTGTCTAACAGTCACTTAATATTTATTTGTTTTTACAAATGTTTTCCCCTGTGTTCTCAGACCATATGTCACAAGAAGAAGTATAATCCACCACTACACAGTATTGACGTTATCCTCACTTTCCCATTCTAGACTTTGACCCCATTATGAAAAACCCCTGAATCCCAATCGGTTACCTGGCCCTATGTTTCCCTCCGACACTGTTGCTCTATGGCCAGTCCTTTTGAGTTTGTGTTCTAACTCCTGTTCTTCTCTTCCACTTAGCTTGGTGCAGCTTTTATAGAGATCTTTTTGTTCACTTCTCTGCATATTGTGGAAGATTTCTTCCAGCTACTTACTTGTCTAGTCTTCTTGATATTTAATTTGCCCAGTGCTGAAATTTATCACTGTCTTTTTGCATCATCCTTCAAAATCCCTTCTGCCTGCTTCATCATTCTCTTTTTTTAAAAACAAACACCCCACCCCACCCCCCCCAACCAACCAACCAACCAACCAAAGAGAAAACTCTTATCTTTTGGGTTTTCTCCCTTTCAAGCCTACTATTTAGTCAGCAGCCTGTAAGGAGCCTTTTCTGAATTTTAATAATTAACTTTCATTTTTCCTTCCTCTCCAAACTCCTTGAGTCTGCCATTTGACTCGGACCCTGAACGTCTAGCATCCCTTGAATGCCTCTCTGCTCCTGTGTCGAGTTCCTGCTTCAGATCTACCAAGACTAATTTCAGTGATGTATCCACTGACTCCTTTTTGCCGAGCATGATGTCCCCTCTCTGTTCTTATTTTCGTCACTTTCCCCGCTGTCTTCTTATATGGAAAACTCTTCTAGTGTTTCATAAAAAGCTATGTTTCTGACCTTTGTCATCTTATGATCCTCTATCTGTCCCCACGATTTGGCTCCTTCGGTATTACTTCTGGAAGATCTTCCTTTTTCCATTCCTTGATGCTGTCCCCCAGTGAACTCTTCTTCACCCCCTCACTGCCTGCTTCCCTTGGGAACCAGCTTTCTGTTTTCACGACTTAAACTGACTGTTTGCTTATGACTTGCAAAAGTCCATGTACGGTCTTTGCCTGCCTTCTATAAATCGAGTACCATCACTGTCTGCTTCCACACATCATCTCATTATTTTTTTTTTTTATGCTTTATATCTTCCTCCTCAGCTCATTTGTTTTGACCGCCTTCAGTCACTGAGGCCAGCAGTGCCCATACGTTATGTAGTACTGTCAGATGTTCTTAGATCAATGATTTTTCTTCATTTAGAAGACTGATGGTACGGAGAGTGCTGCTGTCCTCAACAAGTTTAAAGGGTTGAAAGCAATCTTTTAGTTCAAAAAAAGTTTGAAAAATCTAAGGAGTTATGTGAGAAACTTTCAAAAGGTACATAAGAAAAATCAATCCTGCTAAATAAGCTTAAATCTAAACCAACAGTTGTCTTTTGCTGAAATAATATCAAGGAAAAAGATCTATCTCTAGTATTGATATTCTTAGCTGCCTGTATCCAAGCTATGGCTCCCATCCAGAGTGCTCCATGGAGATGTGATTGCAGGATTAGACTATAATGTAAATCTGGATTTTATACATATGCGTATCTATGTACATAGAAACACAGGCCCACAGATGCTTGCCTACCTGAACAGAGCACCAGATGTTTTGTTGTCCTAAAATTGCATTTTCTAATATGGATTAAAACAAAACTGAAATTTGGTTTGGTTTTACTTGTCTACTTGAAAATAACACAACTAGCATTTGAAAACAGAGAACATTGCACCTGATTAATTGATTCAGTGTTGAACTAAGCTAAGAAAAAAGTGTATGTTTGAAGACAAATGAAGGGCATGCTTTCTAAGTTAGCAGCTCTGACCTTTTCAAGTTTTCCATCTTAAATAATAATTGAAGCCATGAGTAAATAAATTCAACTTTGCCTGCAGATGTTGAACTCTTTAATGTCCTTTTACTCTAACGTAGCCACTGCCTGATATTAACGGCAGAAACAGTTTTATCATGCCCCATGCTGGGGCTGACTGGCAGTCTCTAGGAAGTGTTTTCTTTCCTCCAGCCATATGATTAAAATGCAGTTCCAATCAATAAATCTGTACGGTTTCTGTCAATGGTAAGTGTTCGCCTAGGGGTCTTCTGTGTCCCAGAGGTATTTCTTTTCTTCAGTTCTTCTGTATTCACGAGAGAACCAAAGTACAATAAGTCTTGTTTACCCAGACTGCCTGTTGAGATTGTTTTTGGACTGCCTGCTGGAACTGGAGCGAGCAATACAGAGCACAGGAACACACCCGCGTGCTGGTAGATAGAGATATAGATGTTAGCAGTAAGGTACCTCTTTTAGCAATATTGGGTTCCAGCGTAGCCTCTGTGAAGTCTTTCTTTTAGGACGTTTAAATATTTAAGCATGCACTCTTGACTCATTTGGCACGTTAGTGGGAAACAGTGTAGGGTGGATTACAAAAAGAGGTTTCAGATTCTGACATCTGATTTCAGCTGAACTTCACCACTTTTCAAGGATGTCAGGTTTGCCTGTTTTCCCTTTTCTTGAATGAGGATTATCTCAGCTGATCAATGAGGCAATATGTGAGCAACTAATCAGTTTTAGATTCTCTTTAGTAGTAATTGCTTTAATGCAATCGATTAAAAGGGAATTTTAATGATCTTACTAATTGTGCTTTTAAAGGAAACATGACAGCTATTATTGAGTTCTTAATTTATTATTTCCCATGGTGATCAGTTTGGAAAATCAAAACATAAGCTTTTAAAATGTGACATCCCCAGCAGCCTCACTTGTTTATTTCTTAAATTTGTATGTCGTCTTTGTAAATAATGGTAAAATAGAAGCAACGAAGCAATTGTATTCAGCTCATAACTTTTTCCATTTCTCATTTTTGTGTTACGGGAGATGCAAGAGAAAGGTAATATTCCTGCCTGAATTCAGCAGAAGGTTTCCATGCATACGTACAGCCAAGAAAAGCATCTAGTTTGTTTCTTTAAAGGACTACTTTCAAAGGGAAGTACTAGACTGTAGCTGCCTATAAATGCAAACGCTAGGTACTAGTCAGCAGAAATAAATGCATTCAGCTACATGTTGCACATCTGAATTATTTATTCAGAAATAATAAGCATGGTTTGTCAACACACAGAGGGTTGTCTGTGTTACATAGTAAAGCTATTGTAATGTCTTTCCTGGACTAATTTGTAAGTATTCAGGGAGCACCTTATTTACTTTTAAACGTCCAGAGCCCAGACTATAGGGTGAAGCTCACTTATTCCATAAATTTATTTTTCTTAAATTCATAAAGTATGGGCAGCATTACAAATGTTAACGCTACTATTATAGGATCATAATTTAAAAATACCAGCGTTCTCAAAGGGCTCCAGCAGTGTGTCATTTCCCTGCTTTATTAAAATGAATGAACAGATGTACAATTTATTTCTGCTGAACTATCATCTAAATTCATAAGCTATTTCTCATGTGTCTGAAATCCGTGTTGGTTTCCCATTTTCTTTGCCTTAGAAAAAAAAAAAATTACGCTCTCACATTTATCACTCTGGGGATATAAACGAGAAGTATACTCTCCACTTCATTCACTTTAGACTAATATCCTCAATACAATTTAAATCCCATCTTTTCAAGGCTATTCAGCAAAACCTAGGCACTGGAACACCCAGGATCCGATTGGAAAACTCCCTTGCCATCTATGTTGAAGATTGGCAGGTGGACTCTGAGGACACTATCTGTTCTCTCTGACAGAATGAGGTGGCACACAGCTGCATTTAATCTTTTTGGTTGGCATTTACGATGCTAGTGGAGGCTATGCAATTTCTTAGCAACAAGTTGGGAAAAACCAAAGAAGGGACAAATAATGACTGGTGAGTGGGAGAGGTGAGAAGGTTGGGTGTAATTGTAGTGAAATTTGCAGCTAAGGAACACATCTGCTGGCCCCAACCACTCCTGAATATGTGTTTATTTGTCTTGCAGCAGCCTAGGAGCATGGCAGGTGCTCCCTGGAAGTGATAAACAAACAAAACAAGACAATGCCGAGATTAGATGGAATAAAATTATGGAGGCTTAAAAGCGCATGAAACAGACACGTTGCCATGGAAAAAAATGAGTATAAAAATCCCAGACAGTGCGCGCTCAGCCTATCGCCGTTCTTATTTGTTGGCAAGGTTTGTGGGCAATGTAAGGGTGATATTTTGCACTAATTCCATGTGAGGAATGAGTGGATAATATGCCCTAGGCGTTCTGGCAGCATTTCTTCTGTAAACCCTATTTCTAAGGGTTTGTATTGTAAGCAAGCTGTAAAAATTTTCAGTGGTTTGAAGTTGACAACAGAATTCTCAGGCTCAGATTGTGGTTTTTTAGTTTTTTTTTTTTTTTTCTCTGATAAAAATCACTTTGGCGAAGAGAGTAGTGAAACAGAATGTGAATCAATCTGCTTTCTTCATTTCATAGCTGCTCCGGAATTTAAATGCAGGCTGTTAAATACCTCTTTGCCAGGCAATTCAGGAAAATGATGAAGTAATGGTTGAGATTTGTAAAAAAGCATGATTTTTCTTCAGAAACCTTCTCTGCAGTGGCAGGAGCGGTTTGCCCCTGTGGGACTGCTAGGAAAGAGTTGTTAATTCACTAGTAAGAATGGAGGAGTTGTAACTGGAGCAGGCATTTTTTTACAGTGGCCACGTTGCAGACAGTCTCAAAACAATTAAATTTAGGTATCTAGTTCTGCCGTTCTTGTTCCCTTTTAATCCTTCCCCAAGCTGAGATGATAATTATTTTCCTCTCCCCTTTCCCTACGTTTTTGTTGCCAAAAGAGAATATGACCAGCTAGGAAAGCAAATGCCAGAGGCATAATTTTCGTCTTTTATCTGCAGTAGGGAGGGCAAATGTGATTTTGCAGTTACACCCCGTATTCTAGCTGTCAGCACCAAATCCAGCGTAATGAAGAGTCTTGTATGACGGGGCGTTTGAGACTGGAGTCTCGGCTAGGAAGATTCTTCCTATCACTTGGTTTTGGGCACAGAATTTTTTTTTTTTTTTTTTTTTTGGCAATCCACTGAGCTTCATGGAAGTTAATGAGCACCATGGACCTTAAAAATGTTAGAAAACTATGCAAAAGTGTTTAGTTCCCCTTTCTGTTCTGCGTAGACTCTTGGATTTGGGCGTACCACGAAATCTGCAGGGGAGGAGTTCTCAAGATATCCTCAAGTCCCTCCCTCCTATTTGTATAATTTCCAGTATTTGCTTATTTTTCCTTCAAGAGCTTTGAAGATACAGTCTCTGTGATCTCCCGGCAATCTACTACAGTACTTCAGCTACCCTGCTAGTAGCAAGTTTTGCCTCATCTCTGATGAGAACTTTCCTTGCCTCCGCTGAAGCCCATCGCTTCTTGGCCTTGTCCACTATGAAGGTGACGCAAAGACAATCCTTTTCTCTGCAACGGTCCTGTATGCATTTGCTGCGCAGACTTGTTCAAGACCATGAGCTTTAGACATCTGCCGCTCCAATTGCTCTTTGCCTTCCACGCTGTGGGCAGGAATCGGGTGCTATAATACAGCTGGGGCTCCCCAGTGCTGAGCAGATGGGAGAATTCCTGCTTCTGTCTTGCACACAGTACTACTTCTTACACATCTCAACACAGTTTTGCTGTTTTCGCAACATTAAATTGCCTTTATTGTCCACGATTCTTTTCCAGTAGCAGAGTAAGTGACAAAACTAACATCTGCTATATGTGGTTTCTTCTTTTTTCACCCTCGCCACAGGAGGAGAAGAATATATATATTTTGAGCGTTTTGATATGATGGGATTTTGCCGCTGTTTGTTTTCTTCTATACATGCGGGCTTGTGTTTAATATGGAGAATTTGATGATATCATTTGGGTGTTTTTATTTGTTTTGGGTTTTGTTATAGAACAGGCTGAGGATATTTCATACACAAATGAGAGTCTATAAGCACTGGATGGGGAGCTGTACGTCCCATTTAGGCACACTGTGATCTTCTCCACATCTCTCTGCTAATACACCTAACTTCTGACATGCAATTACCCTGCAGTTCCTATTTTGGGTTTCTCTTAAGGTAAGGGAGTCTGACAGCTGTGTCAGACTTTGTGCCGTGGGCAAATGTACACAGGGGCTTAGGAGGAGTTTTATCAATTCCAGAGTTAGTTCAGAGCGAGTTTCATTAAGAGAATGTTTTATAACCATATAGTATTTTTCATTCCAAAGGACCCCAAAGGAACATGGAAAAAGGATCCTCTCCGTGGGCAAGCAGAAGATTAAATTGCAACTTTCTGCTGCTTGCAGGGAAAATGGAGGTGTAAGACTTTGTTTCCTTTATTAAAGAATCCTACTCAGGAAAGTTGCTTTAATTTCTGAAGAAGCATTGCAAATAACGGCTAACCTTGGTGTTGTATTGCTACACTCAAAATCTTGTTGATGGGCAAAGAGGAAGCCTACCATACATACAAAGCCAAGAATTTATTGTTAGTAAAATTGAAAACTAATCCAAGTGCATCCTAATCCAAGAATCATTATTAATCCACATTGAATTACTGCAGAAATAATAATTCTTCTATTCAGAAAAAATTTCAGTAATGATACTATGACAGTTATAAAATTTTTGTACACATCCTTCTTGGCTTCTACCCTTTTCCTGCTGTTATTCTCACCGTTTCCTGGTTCCTCTGGGTTGTAAAGTTGGTGGTTTCATTCCAGTGTTTGTGGTAGGGACGTTATGGCAAGTTGTCAGCACCTGGAGTCCTTTGCCAGGACAAGCGTGATGCTCCTGTTGGTCATTTCTTCTTCCTCCCTTTGATATCATTTGGGGTCATTTTTATGTATTTGCTAACATGCTTCTACATGTTGATCTTTCTTCATTGGTCTGAAGCTCCAGGTTACGTCCAAATTTACTATATATGATGTCTTTTACATTTGTTAGATACTTTTTCTTTGTTGCCTCTAAAATCAGTTTCATCCAGCTCCAGGTCTGCATTTCTTTCACTAAACATTAGTGAGTTGTTTATAGCCATGGGGTCTCCGGTGCCCAGTCTGTGCTTCATATCTCGTTATCCTGTGACTGTACTTCTCTGTATTGCATCCCATGTCACCACTGCTCAAAACCTCTTTTGTTATACAAGGCCCCTACTTCTCTGTACTATATCACTGTGTGAGAGTTATGAAACTTTGGTAGTACCGTCCAAAGATAGAAGAGTAAAAATTAATTAGCTAAATACTGTTACAGCGAAACCAAGTGAAACAAAGCTGCAGGCAGGGCAAGGAAAGTTCAGGCAGAGCAAGCCTGGCAGACCTCCATCCTGAGGTTTGAGGCCTTGCAAACTCCAAACCTGGCCTGTTACTAGCAGTGGCAATACCATAGGACAGAGATACACAGTTACTGTATCATTCTGTGTTTTCTAGGCTGCCGTTAGCACTTAACGATTGGGACAGCACTTGGGTCCCATAGGTAGCAGAAAGCAGTTTAAGTTATTGTGGCTGGTGCAGACTTTGTGCAGCCGCGGCCCCACGTCTTGACTGATGTGGAAGCGAGTGAGTGATGTGCACTGACTCCTTTTGAAGTGCAGTGAAAGGTCTCCATCGTCATTAGTCCGCTGAAACTGTGGTAGCCAACCCATCTCTGGGTCAGGAGGCAGTGGCTGTGGTGGTAGCCTCAGGACTCCCAATAAAGAGTTAGCTGTGTATCAGCAGACTCGGGATTGTTATATAGGATGCAAAACTAACCGGCAGGACTCAAACTGAGCTGCTGGGAATTTGTATTCACGTGAGAAGTGCCTTGAGGCTTTCAGGGAGTAGGAAGAGGTCCTTTTTTATATTTCATCCTAGACACAGCACTTGGTGCTTCAGGTGACTGAAGTACAGTGCCGTTATCTTTAATGAGCTTGCCCAAACTCTGTCCGAGCACGCACAAGGGTGCTGGGCTGTCTGAATGTAGGACTGTGCCGTATCACAAGCGATCAAAGTCTCTTTGCTTGTAAGACAAATGAAGTGGTACTCAGCTAAACAATATTAAAAATCTACCAAAAGTAAAAGAAGAGCTAAAATCTGGCAGTGACAAAAGGGACAAATGGAGAGAACTAAGAGGACTTTTCTGAGCCACGGCTGAAGTGTGTAACCAGGAAAACCACAACCGAGCTAAGAAAGTGTGTGTGTCTGTGAGAAAAGGTTATTATACAGGTTAATACAGGCAGTTCTTCCTCTGGTTTTCCTTTCCCCCTCCAAGCTCAATGCCCTGACTTTATGAGTGAAAATATCACAAGTAATTGAAGTTGCAAACCCCAGCAGAATATTAAATTAGAATTAAGCAAAAATGCTCATCAGTTGGAGCACAGAAATCCTGAGCAAATTTTCTAATGCAGTGTTACAGCAATTGCAATATTTTTTTTTCCCCAACTGCTTCACTAACTGAATTGATTGAATTAAATGTGTTCTGTGGTACTAGCTAACCTCTGACCCCAGTTACTCAGGATAATCAGGGGGGTAATCAGCCTGCTGTGATCTGAGCTCCCAAGGAACAAGAATATTGTAAGGTTCAGGGAGCCTATGTGGGCATTAATCAGATGTCATCAGGGTTTGATTATAAATCCTAAAGACCACTAAATTGATACAACATGGTTTAATTCACTAAAAATTAGGTATCTACATATTCATCATCAAGCTGAATATCTGAAAGTGATTGCTTTTCTAGTAAGTGAAGTTAGGTGTCAACGCTTTGGAACGTCCTGCTGTTTAGTAATAAATATAATGATCAGCATCAGCACAAAAGCAGTATTAGCCAGATTAAAAAAGATTTTGTTCTAACCTCAAATAGATTTTTTCCTTCCTGTTGGAGTTTACAGCTTCACTGAAATTGTTCTTCATGTTTCTACTCTAATTATGAGCTTACTCAGAAGCAAGAAATAGTATGTTTCAAGCTACCTGCAAGCGCAGCATTTTTCTCCCTTCCAAGGGGAGAAAGGGTGGCTGCTTACAGTATATCATAATGCTGTGTATAGAAATAAAGTGGTATTTATTGTCCCTTTAGATGATTTCCCCTAGAATTGGCAAGCTCAGTTGAAAAATCTCTATCTAGTAATGTGTGTTAGGATCCAATTAATTGCTGGTGTACTTGCTTGCTCTCCTCAGGAAGAGTTCAGTGTGGCAATTTTGATGCAGATGTATTGGCATATTATGTAGATATTTGCTACAGAAGAAGGGGAAGCAATCTTAAGAGAGAGGAATAGCACAGCTGCTTAATAAACTAATTTTCTTCATACATGTGCTGATTTAATAAGCATTCAACCCTGTGGAAAAGCTTTTTTGATATAAACTAATGATAATACCAAATGCTTCTTTATCTTATTGGTGTCACCTGTATTTCCTGGGAATTGCCTTTATTTGCACTTGAAATTTGGCCTGCTTGGAATTGGAGGACTTAAGCTGCTGCTGAAGGATTTCCAAGCATACCATAGCATTAGCTGTGACCAGGATGAAGGAATGTTTCATTTTCATTTATCACAAATATTTTTCTTTCAAGAAAAGATGAAACGAGCATTGGCAAAAGGAGCTGGGCAGTGGGAGATGGGAGACCATGGGTATCCTGAAAGCAGAAAGCAATAAATCTATTTAGCGTAGCTTTGCTTTTTCCCGACCTTTGCCACATCTGTGCAATGCCAAACCATACATCTGTTGCTGCACGTTCAATCACTGTTCAGCACTGTATGTCTCAATATATGCTTAAATCTCATGTGTTTTCAAAGCAGGCTACCCCAGCTGCAAGTGAACTCCTCTCAAACTGCCTTTTTGAAAGCTTCCATCACCATGCTATATGGGGAGGCTCAGATCACCCCGTAGTCATTAGGTTGCATTTATTTCTGTTATTCTTTCTTCTTGACCTTGGGAGAAGAATTTTTCTGTGCTAATAGGGTTGGAGACCCCAGGACCTTGTTGTTCCCTGTCAGGGTAATGAGAGCTCTGTGCTTAACTGGATGTTCAGGATATGATAAAGATTTTTCTGCTATGGGAGGAAAACAGAAAAGGAAAGCGACCATTAATCATGAAAGTTCACCTATGTCTATGATTTCTAAATGATTCTTCTTGTATCATAACTTTTTGATATAGCAGTAATGTTTATGCTCAATGAATGTTGTGCAAAGCGGATGTAGGCTAGATAATTTGAGAAAAAAATCATATATATCCAGTAGAAGAAAGTACATGCAGTAGACTTCATTCATCACTTCTCCAGCAGACTTGGAAGACTTACTGTGTTCGGATGGATTGACATACAGAGCCTTCAGCCCAAATTGTCCTTTCCCCACCCAGTTTTCCACAGAAAACAAAACGCTGGCTAGAGATTTCATTTTTAAAATTCAGACAAATTCTGTATCGCTGCAGATAATACTGCCTGTAAACTTCCATCTGTACCTCCTGCCTCCACTGGAACAGTGTGAAACCTTGCAGAGTTCTTATCTGCTTCCAAAAAAGAGTTTTCAAACTGGGCTAAATTCAGACAGCTCTCAGCTGGAGCGGCTTGTAAATCTAGGCCATCTCATCCCCATCAGTTGGCACAACCTAAAATGCCAGAAGTTTGGGGAATTGATGAAATTCATTGCTAAAATATTCTAGAGATACAAGTTGCTTTGAATGCTTCAAATGGTGCTGCTAGGCACTGCTCACCAAAGACCATGCGAAGAAGCTTAACCACTGTCAAAACATCTGTTGTTGGCAGCATGGGTCATGATCAGCTGTAAACTGGCACAGTGAATAACTATTGTCTTTGGAAGCAATGTCCTCTCAGGGCAGAAAAAGCAAGATTTCTCATTTGGATGCATATGCTTCTTTTGATCAAAGAGCCCAAATATTCTGCCATGGAGAAAGTCTCATTGACATTGTAATTTCCGCCTCTCTGCAAAGACATGTTGGCGTCTCAACCTGGTAAGAATAAGGTTCAGTCTTGCAATATTAAGGTACCAAAACAGAGTGTTTTCATGATGTTCTGAAAAGCGCGTAAAGGATTTGAAAAGCCCCACGTTAATCTGTTATTTCCTTAGAGAGTGCAATCTTATTTGGAAATACTGCTAAATTGTGACTCAGCTCCATCTTCCATTTCATAATCAAATTGTATTTAACCTACATTTTAAACCTGATGTTGAACTAGCTGGGTTCCAAAACATTGTGACAGTCACTATGAAGTTGGTGTCTATATGTAAGAGCTTTATAGACTAATTTATTATTTCCTTATTTATACACAGTTGAGAGGTAATCACCATCATAATTTTAAACAGAGAACAAATAACCATTGGAGCTGCTTGCCAATGAAGTTAATAATATTCTTATCGCTTAGGTTCTTTAAATCTAGAATTGGTGCTTTTTCAGAAAATTGTGCTCAACTTCAAGTTGACAACATTGATGCTCAGTTACTGGAGATGACTATCCAAAATACTTAAAATAGCCAACAGCATTACAGAATTCACTTAAATTAGACTATGTGCACTCAAGAAAACTGAATGCATTTCCTCTTAGGTGTTCATGTAAGGCAGGAGAAACACACAGAAAAATCACCTCCAGAACAGGCTACGTCATTTTAGGTAATGATTTCCTGAGTAATAAGAGCATCATCTTAAAGGGCTTTTTATTTTTTCTTTTTCTTTTTCCACACCAAGACATGTATAAACCCTTGCTTGTCAGAATGGATTTCTTGGCATTTTATTTTTTCATCAAATCTGTGCACAGTCATAGCTCATGTCAGTTCTAAGCATATATTTGGTAAAGTATTCAGGAAAATCTTATTCATTGCTAAGACCTCAAATAATAGAATAGGGGAGTGAACAGACTTGAGTTAATAAAAATGTAATAAATCATGAAATTAGGATTTCATAGAACATTCATTCGTAACTGTAGTAGTAGTTATATAGATGAACAAGATCCCTCTAGAATTTTATCTAGGAAATTTTTGTTCTTTGACCTATTTAGAATAAAGCTTTTTTTTTTTTTTTTTAACTTCTTCCATTAGTTTGCTTTTGTATAACACTAAAATACAGTTTTTATACGCTTATGAAAAGAAATCCTGGAAGTTACCTTCCTAAAGAGAAGTCACAAAATCCCTTCTCTACTTCCTAAATGTAAACAAGACAATAATTTAAAAATCATTAGTAGCTTTCATCTGCTGAAGCTCTTGTCACTGCCCAGCTCCCTCCCCATCAGTACAGAGGGTGCATTGCATTTATTTATACCTGGGAGGAGACCAAAGCCACTAGAGTAGTTTCTCCTTCATTCCTCTAAATCTCCCAGACTTTCTAGCAAATTAACTGGTCTCTGCATATGCATGTTACAGTTAATGCTATCAAAGCAATCTTTCTGTTGTGATAAAATTCCCCTTTTATCTACCACTCTGATGTTCAGAGAGGAGTGAATTCATCTGTCCTGCTGTTAAGAGGTCTAAATGGTACAGGCAGCAACTTCAACAATTAAAGAGGAAATCTTTTCTAGACACATTCCCTGTCCAGACAAACCTCAAAAATGTGACAGTCTGGGAACTAGTAGGAGGAATTTGTTGCTTATGGTTCTGACCCATGGAGCAAATGCATCCCACCTGTAACTGGGACTGGCATGTGAAGCAGTCTTAGTGGCATAGGAGAGTTTGCGTAAATTCCTTGTAATATGAGTAGGTGGCTTCCACACGTTTTTCTGTTGGTAAGGTAGTATCAGTAAGCTCAACCATATCTGTTCAGAAGTTAATCTTCAGCATCAGAAAAGTTGGTTTGGGCATGAAAAAGTCTCTGCTGAAAATGAAAGAGGAGCATTTAACAAGGCCTCCTTCCCTTCCCTTGTGCCCATCATTAGCATAAGTGAGAACTTTGTGGATTCATGGGGGGAAAAGCCTGTAAAACTTTCCGCTCCTGAAATGCAGTGGATGAAAAAGAAAAGAAAAAAAAAAAAAATCCAGCTAAGTCTATTCTATTTAAAGTTCATTCTATTTAAAGGCAGCATCCAGCATCTTAGAAAGAAGATAGGCTTAACACTGCTCTTGATGGGAAGTGCACTGAGGAAGAAATAATAACGTAGCTGGGTTGGTTGAATACAGCGCAAGTGGTCTCATAAATGTGAAAAGCAGATATCTCCCTGGTCCCTAGGCAACACTGATGTTGTAACAGGTGAATAGGTGTAGCTTCCTCTTTCAGGCTTGGTCAGATCGTCATTTTCTATGTTGCTGTTGTTTTAAACATAAGGTTTGTTCTACCTGGGGGGAAAGAATTTTTGATACATAAGAAAATAACATCATTATTTCTTTGAGTTTTTCTCAAAAGTACCTTAAGTGTAGTAAATATTATAGTGACCTTTCACTGTCCTCTGTTCACCTGGAGAAAGAGTATTTGTTTTTCTACAATACGACCATCATTCTGGAAGTGTCCATTGTATTTGTGTGTACTTGATTTATTCTAGAAATAATTGAATGCACCTTGCATTTATAGATGGAAAAGTGAAAAAAGAATTAATCTTTTCTAAATTATTTATATATTCTGGAAAAAAAGAGAGTATGTTTGTCTTCCTTCTGAATCTTCAGACAACTGTACTACATTTGATGTATGCCCTGGAGGTAACAGGCGTTGAAGCAGGCATTCAACATATGATTAATACATGTTAGAATTATCTTTTTGCCTTCACTCAGTGAGGCCATGAGCTGGGCTAAGAAAGAGTCAAAGTCTAGTGTAAACAAAAGTCTTCAAAACGGTTCCAAACAAGTGGCTATTTTCAAGTATCCTTCACTATCACTTATTTACAGTCCCTGAATGGCTTTTTAGTTTTCTGCAAGCACGTAAATGAGAGGATAGGAATACAACATCAGCTCCTAATGGGGCTTCAGCACTGCTGTGGGAAAGAAGCAGAAAGGAAAGGTCTTTAAATTCATTTGTGAGTCTTATGAGGATCTTAATCTGTAGATCTTCCTAAGTTTTCTAAGTTTTATGGGGTCTGCAAGAGGGATAGAAGGACTCTGCGCATTGCCACTCTGGCAACTTTACAGGCAACTCTTGCGGCGCCCAGCAGGTTACCCATCTGTCCATTTTACCTTGTTGGTTTTGTACTCTGTCCCTGCCCTGCTCAATCATGAATCCTAATACCTAAAGAGTTCTTGAAGTGGTCCTACTGAATCCCAGAGGTAGCTTGGCTTCATCACAACGGAAAACTGCTCACAGAGGTACTTTCACCTGGAGCATGGGGAAACAACCCGATCAATACTTTCTTCTTTCTTTGTTGCATTACTAGTATTCCTTAGAAGTATTTTTTCCAAGCGCACTGATGACACCAAAACAAGATAAAGTCATGTCGAAACTTGCCTTTTTTTGATCATTCGTGATTAATATCAGTGATATTAAGCATCTTTGTGTTTTTCAGTAAAAAGGCACAAATTTATAGAGCCTACAGAAATTATAGCCGTGTTACAGAGAGCAGAAGTTAATATTTGGCCTTCCATTTAGCTAATTAATCTTTTGGATTTGTTGCAGGCTGCAGCATATAGTGGGCAAAAATACTCATTCCGTCTTTCGTTACTGAGCAGCACTTTTATTTTGTAAAGTACCTGGTGTGTGCCTTGAAAGATCACAGGGCATTTACAATACATAGCCTGTGAAAGTCATTCAAAAGTAAAAAGTGAAAATGCATCCAAAATTATTATGGTCAATTTCATATATTCGGAAAGATATTTTTTTTAAGCTACAATTGAATTCTTTCTGTAATTTCACCAGGGAGATGGAAGAATATTAGGTACTTAGAAAAAAATATAGAATAAGCTGAAAGAAACACTTTAAGTTAAGAAATAATATAGTGCCTACGAGCCAGCATTATGGCAGTAAGACAATGACAATTACTACAGACTGTTTAGGTGACTCATAGCTTTAATTTGTGTTTTGCATCTAGTTTACACCATCAAATCCTTGTCATACTACGATAATGTTTTATATTTACATAGTGTCTTTCATCTAAATGGCTTCCAAAGTGCTTCATGTGTTGCTTCATGTACAGCTTACATCAACTTAATCCATTACGTTAATACAGCTATCTCTGTAGTGAAATACAGCAGCCATTTGTGCCCATATAGTAAAAGCTATGCACAGTTTTAAGAGGGAAAATACCTTCAAAATCTGTAGAAGAGATTAGGGAGAATGTAATACCAAGTAACAATTTGCCCTGACCACAAAATTGGCAATTAAATTGCTCATATGGAGAGTTTGGTATAAACTGCAGTTGGTCAGGTCCTGTTTTTCAGCCTGCTGGCCCCCCCCCCATAGCAGGCCAGCACATTTGGTCGTTGTACCGAGATGAAAGGTGACTGAAGAACCATCAGTTTCGCTTTGCTCAATGCACAAATGCTATGCTAAGTATTTCCACCTAGTACTTCGCCAGACTTGTGAAGTCTGATGAGCTCCAAGTGCCAGATAACTTGATTTATTCTTAGCGGGCAAACTGGGCTTTGTGTCCCACAAGAAATGTCCATTACTGACATTTATGAGATTCTCAGTCCCGATTGCTTGAGCATGCAGACCTTTGTGATCACTCCAAAAATTCGTTTGTCCTTGGAGTTATTCCAGATACAGAGGCATGGAAAAGACATTGTTTCCTTAACAAATAAATATTTGCCACTCAGGTGCACACATACTGAATGACAATGTGCAAAGTAAAAGACACAGACAAAGAGTAAGCAGATTACAAGAGATTTTATAAGCTTGTCTTCATATTTTCAAGAACGCAGATAGACAAAATATGGTTGCAAAAGCAGTGGACTTCAGTGGAAGAGGACAAATATAATAATACAGTTTCCCTGGGGAATTTCTGAGACAGGTGTGTGAATTAATATATCCCATTATTTTTCATCATTTATGATATACAGATGAGGAAACAAACACGTGATAGTAGCACAGAATACCTTCAACTGGAATATTGCCCTGATAAATGCAAACTGACGTGCAGTTTTAATTTGTTTGTTCTTGACTGGGAATCACAGCATGCAGAATCTTAATGAGCCATGGGGTAGCGATCACCAACCCCAGACACGTTTATCTTGGATATCTTGTTTGCTGCTTGCGGCAGCTCTTTAATTTGGGTATATTGGTACCCCGCTCTGAGAGAGTTTTTCAGTGGCTTCATAAAGGTATTAAGGTTATTACTGCATGCTCATGCTGTTGCTGGACAGTAGACATTCAGGTGATTCTGATGCAGTTGAGTTCATTTGTTCCTCTGTACTCTGAGAAGCCAGTAAATAAAATCTTACTTACTACAGAAGCTTTAAATAATGCTGTCAGGTAAGAATCCAATTTTCATACAGGTTAGGTACCATTTTCAGTTTTCTTTGAGGCTGAGATGGGGTTACTGCCTGGATTCTCAGGTGATAACATTTTACAAAGTGATCTTTTCATGCATCTGCCCCATGGCAGAAATCTGATAAGATTGTTTTTTCTTGAGACCGTAGAGAGCCATTTTGCCATTCAGTGAGAGCTGTCGCTGTAGCGTCCCACCAGTTTGCCACAGAGCTCAGTGTGGAGCGGGATTTGGCTGTGTTACATTTTATCGTGGCTCCACCAGGAAACAGCTGCTACAATTAAGCTATGGTTCAATTTGTTTCCCCATTTTTCCCTTTAACTAGCCTTTGATGCAGGCTTAATTATTCTCAGTAGATACCTGCCATCTTGAATGTCCTATACTTGGTAAGACAAAATTCCTGCCAGCTTGGAACCCTAATTTTTCATGTTATCTTCTCAAGCTTTGCACATAGTTTGGAGCAGGCTTGCAAGATCCAGGGAAGGGAGGACTAGAGTTTGACTGCTGAACTGAGATTCTCTTTTCTGCTCAGAGCTACCCTGGGTGGTGTTACATAGGCTGTATTCTAACGCAGCTATTGTGATTGTTGCTCATCTGCTTGCCATGCCTTTACTGACTCCTTTGTTTTAAGAAATATATCCACTCACGGGGACCTCCATGTCTAGTGGAACCATCTTTGTGATCTCTCACGAGAATGTCCAGTGGTCGATATCTACTTCCCGTCAGTCCATCACGACAGCAAACATTGCTCACTCATTACATTTTTCAAGTCCGTTTGTGCTTCCTCACAAGCTACCCTCACACTCTTAGAGGAACTCTTCATCTACATCCATCACTATATTTCCTTGATGTCTTTCAGTTCCCCATTAAAAATCTCATTTGCCTACAAAAACCTGATGATTAAGCACAGAATGCTGGCTGCTGTTCACTCATCGTTTCCTTCTAAGTTGCTATCAGTCTGTTGTCTGTCTTTCTGTATTTTTTTGTAAGCTTTAGGGTGCAGAAAAAGGGGCATTAGGTCTTTTTTTCGCTATGTTTATAAACTCTAAATTTGACAGAATTACTAAAATTTCTAGGCTGTATGCATGATAAGCACAATAAATGACAATATGGCATATCACTCCACAGAGCAAGTTAACCTTACGTATTTCAAATGCTCAGTAGTAGTAAATGAACATAGCTCCTTCCAGCCAAATGCAACTCTGGGCCAGGGTATTTGTCTTCCAAGTTATTCTTTTTAATATGGGTCTAGATGATAGCAGTTTAAATAAAGTACTGAACTCATCTATTTTATTCTTAATTTATAGTGGTGCTTAGGGGATGTGCAGATATTTAAAAAGAGTAAAATCAATTAACTTGTGATCCAATTATTTATGTTAGCCACTATGGGGTTTTATTTTAGAGCACTGGATCAGACTCTCCCAGTTAAGCACCGTGCTTTGAGAATGCAAACCTTTCATTTTGAAATATGATTAATCTGTGGTTATCTTTTCTCTATTTCCAAATGTAATTCCTATTTTTGTCTTTTCATAGTTTTTAAATTCCCTTCTTTACTTTTGTTTTTGAAAGAGACCCAGTATAAATATAACAGATTTTTCCAAATACTAGGAAGTCTATTCTTTATATAAAGGTGGCTCGACAGGCAAAAGAGTTCACCTTCTAGATAATATATGTTATATTTTTCTGGGCCTCTCTATTTCACAGTAGATGTTTGTCTTTTGCAATCACAAATCTGTGATTTATTATACTTTTCACATTATAAATTTAGAGTAGACCCATGTGACAACTTCTGTGATTTGATCATTCTGCTTTTTCATCCATCTTGAACGGATTTTAGTCCAATGTTCTAGACAGCTTCAAATACCCTCTGTGTTTATATGGTCATTTCTAAAATGCAGAAAATGCTAGGAGTGAGTGTACCACTATGCTTGGAATTATTTGGCTCGGCACAGCCTTTGCCCGTAGACGTCATTTCCTTGATGTGCTGGTGTCGGAAGCTCTGCAGTTTTATGCCCCCAGCAAGTCTGTGTGCCCCTTCTGCACTACTAACTCGCTGCAATCGAAGCTACTGAGAGCCCTTCCTAAATAAGGACAAAATAGGAATGCAGAAGAAAGCCAACCCTAGCTGAGATATCCTTGAATTAGATATCCTTAAACTGACATGCAATATTTTTTGAACTAGCTGGCACATCATGGCAACCTTTTCTTTCATAGTCTGGCACTGATGGGGGAAGCATAATGAATTTATCTCACTGGCTTCACAATTATGTATCTGAATAAAATAGCCAGATCTTTACATATTTTACCCTAACAGGTCTTACTGTTCCCAAGGTGATCCAGGGAGTATTGAACACTTAATTGAATCAGACTAGTGGATTAAGGGAAAGATTTTTCAGAAGGATCAATATGAATTAGGAGCAAATGCCCAGTCAAATCTAAGGGTTAGATTCTTTAGGATTAGGTTCCTTGAAGTCTGGTCACCTTTTTACATAGCTAAATAGGAATTGTTTGGTACTGGAGACTTGTTGGAAAAATTCTGGCTCTTATGGTTCCGACGTCTCATTTCATACATGCTCAAGCTGAGACAAATGAAATAACGCAAAAGTATCAATCAGGCTAATCGCTTATTTTCAGTTGGAATAAGAGATGTCCAAGTGTGCTTTCCAGTGACAGCATTTTGCTGAGCAGGAAGGAATACAATCTTGGTAATTATTCCTCTGTTATTTCCAAGATTCTTAATAGAGCTTTTCTTTTGATTGGTTTCAAAGCAAGCAAAAATATTGTTATATTATCGTTTAGAGTTAATTAAACTGCAAATGAGCTTAATGATCTGTCTGAAACAGAGCTCAATCACAACCTGCTACATATTAACTATCAAAATCAAAAGAATCTTTAAATTCTTTGTTAAATATACCGAAGAAGATAGAAATAGCCAATCATTAATGTCATCCTTTTATAAAATCAGGTTTGAGGCTGGAAAGCTTGAACCGAATGCATTCACTCAAATTATACAGCTAAATTGAAAAAGGGTTTAGAAACATAAGTCAAATCTATTGGATGAAATGGAAAAAAAGATACTTGAACACTAGAAAAGACATAGTTGTCTCCTCTGTATTTTACTATGAGGAAATCCATTTTACCTACTATTTGTCCAGATTGTGAAATCTATATATTAATAAAATGCCATTTTCTGGATTCAATATTCTCACAAAATCTTCTGTAGTGTTATGACTATAAGACAGAGCGAAAGACATTTAGTCTATTCAGGTCTTGAAGTCACTTGAGGGATTTTTGCCCTTGAGTGATATATTGTCACTGACAATGTAGCTTTTAAGCAGTGCACGTATGGCAAACCCTGTTTGTGTCATTAAAGTTTGTAATTTTGGACTTTTGAAGGCTTAATCCCTAGAAATGCTAAGATTTCCTAATGATCTATAATGGTACTGCTGATGTTCAGCACTTCTCAGGATTAGGTATGTTATCATTCTGGTTTATCCACCTATAAAGCAGGTATTATCTTATCACTCTTATATACGGTGCTTTTAGCACATCAGCTTCAAGTACTTGAAAGGTGAGGAGTATTATTAAGTCTGACCCTTACAAGCTTTTTCAATGGTTTGCTTAATGTTTTTCCTACATAAATGAGAATGATGTTATACACTGTTTGTCTGGGTAGTAAATTAGAATTTTCTCATAGGGCTTGGCTAGCTGAATAGTACAGCAGTGCAATAAACTTCACAAGGTCATAAAAAATTCTTCCACTGAAAAA
>JANHGO010005217.1:0-23442 GCA_024606505.1 Aquila spilogaster
GTGCCAGAAGATGTAATTATTGAGGAGGGACGATTCTGCAGGCTCGACTTCAAAGTAATACCAGCCTCTCACTTTCATTCCCCTTAGCTGTGTGGTGTACGTGGCATGAGCAGAGGTTTCTGAGCTGCAGCGCCTCTGTGGCTCAATAAGCCAGAGCACTAACAGCAGATTTCCCAGGGTCTCCTTAGACGGAAGATGGGTAAATGTTTCTACATTTTCCCTTGGATAACGTAAGGGGGATTCGTTTCATAAGAGTATGGTTAGAGCTAAATAATGGTAAATGTGGACCACTACAGAAAACTTGTTATAGCTCATGGCAAAGACCAAAAGTCCTGCTCCAAGAAGCCATTTAGAGAGGCAACTGTGCTCTGCACTGGAACTCCCACTGAACTCAGTGGCATGGAAACATGCTCAGCAAGACCTGTGTAGGACTGCCTGCCTTTAATGAGTCCTGCCTAAGGCTCTAAGTATTCTCTTGCTGGAGCAGATAATCTGGCAAGAAAATGCACTAATTACAAATAAACAGAACAGCAGGCTGGGCTGAGACTGCACGGCAACTGTACCAACCCTAGGGTAAGAAAGAACCTAAGGCTTGCATGAATGCAACCTTACTGCAAATGCTATTTGCTGGTCTGATTGTGGGTTGGCTTGTTTTTCCCTAATTACATTCACAGCAACTTCCACTCCCTTGCCTAAAGTAAAGTGCTGCCAGATTTGAACATGACCTTTAGCTATTTTGCCACAAATTGCTTAACTTCTATGCGTCACGGGCAACCTAGAGCATGTCTACAAGACACAGTTTATATTATCAAAACTGTACAGGTAACATTGCTACAGTACTAGGTGTGAGATCAGACAAGCAAATTCCCTCCCTCCAAAACCACAATAAGCATCTCTGACCTAATCAAAGCTACCTTACAGGATGGAAACAACAGGGGTTTGTGGGAACAGCATCCTCTGTTCCTATAGATAGAGCTCATCTCTCTACAGCACTTCATGAGCCGCCTTCTCTGTGTGGCACCACATTAATATTCAAAAATAGACAGGGCTAATTTTTTGTAGTGTGACCATGACTTGATCACCTAAATGTATCAAACACTGTATAGCACTGAAGGGTTTGTATTATCTTAAAGCTGTTCAACTCTCTGCTGCTTTCCTCTCCTTCACAGGTCAGTGGGCTGCCAACCCCTGATGTGATGTGGTATCAGAATGGAAGGATGGTTCATCAAGATCAGTTTCATAAAATGATAGTGTCAGAGAAGGGATTCCACTCATTTATTTTTGAAGCAGTCAAATCATCTGATGCTGGAACATATGAGTGTGTGGCTGTCAATCGCGCGGGAGAATCATCTTTCGCAGTAAAAGTGGAAGTAATTGGTAAGACAGAGAGCACTGATGACTGCTTGGCCAGATTCTGAAAATCTCAGTATTCCAGTGCCTGCCTCTATGTGTATGTGGTATTACAACATTATCTCCAGACATTCCGGCCCTAACAATAACAAGTACTTTACCGTTTCCAAAATTATTTTAGTACATTGCATTGGGATGAAATATTTCTTCAGAGCACTTGTACTGGGGAATTTCAGCTCAGTGGGATCTCTAGAATTCAGGAGTTACTCATCTTCTAGAATTAACAGCAGAATGTAGATTGATTCTTCTCCTAACATGGCTTGTGTCTACTGCACCCTTATGCACACGGGAATTGCCTGTAGGGTAAGAGCTGCTGTAGGGAAAGTGCCCTCCTGAATTTAGCATTCTGAAATCTTAAAGCTTGATAATAATGTTTAATACTTACAGTAACTCCTTCTTATCTTTCCTCTTTAATTTAGCAAAAGAACATCACACACCTCCAACTTTCATCTTCAAGCCACAAAGCAAAAAGGTTTTTGAAGGTGATACCGCCAGACTCGAATGCCAGATCTCTGCCATCCCAACTCCTCGGATTTACTGGAAAAGAAACAATGAAATGGTACAATATAATACAGACCGAATAAGGTATCCTAATAATGAGTTGCCTGTTGGTGTACTAGAAAACAAGAACCACTGTTTGTTAAATCACATTTTGAATGAGCTGGTTAACAAAGCAGCAGCTGCTTGGCCAGGCACGCCCCTCATGATGAACAGGCCCATGTGCCGGACAGAAATGATGCTCAGAGCCTTGTTTTGAGGGCACAGCAAGAAAATGCTGTGACCTGATGCTGCTGAATTCCAGCAGTCGCTACAGGGCCCGTGCAGAAGCATGGCTTTGGGACTGAGACATGCAGCGTGTTCATTGAGCTGTGACGCTGTGGGGGCTGCAAAAGGGCCTTGGTGCCACCGGAATGCTACCACAATGTGCACTACCACTGGCTCATAACAAAAATGCAGCACTGATGTTCACATAGTTCACAGTGCCCTGCAAGAATTGTTCCAGGGCTTTTTCAGCTTCTCTGCAAGTAAACTGGCTCTGCTTTCAATACCTTCTCATTTCCCCCTCCAATTGCTTACATGTAAATACCTTTTTTTTTTCCAGCTTGTTACATGACAATACTGGGAGGATTTGCCTCCTGATTCACAATGCAAACAAGAAGGACGCTGGGTGGTATACCGTCTCTGCAGTCAATGGAGCAGGAGTGGCCACGTGCCACGCCAGACTGGAGGTTGCAAGTAAGTACCACAGCCACAACCTCAACTGCCACCTGCTGCGTTCAGAACACACCCTGCTGCTTCACCTAACAAAGCTCGGCCTGCTGGAAGGAAATCTTCCCCAGGATGCTAAGCTACACAGAAAGTAACTAGCCCAGACAAATCTCACGTTTGTTTAGTGCCAAGACGCTACGTGATGTGTACTTTACAAATGCTCTGCATCTGCTGTCCGCCCTGCTACAAACTGCACTGTCACTGACAGCAAGGAGGGTGAACATAGACCTTCCCTTACAATTCCAGCCTGTCTGTTAAATTCTTCTTGAGAGCTGGCTGTTTTACGTTGCAGGTAAAAAGCCATTGAGCTGCTATAGCCTGGGTCTGGGGAGACACTGAGAGGGTCTTTTTTTCTGTTCCAGCACATACAAACAAGCCAGTTCCAGCCCCGAAGCAGCTCCGGGTCCGACCAACTTTCAGCAAGTACTTGGCCCTCAATGGCAGAGGGCTGGATGTGAAGCAAGCGTTCTCACCGGAGGGAGAGTTTCAGCGTTTGGCTGAGCAGTCTGGACTGTATGAAAGCGACGAACTTTAACTGGAAACAAAGAGGAAAACTCACACCAACGAGAGACAACGGCAACATAGACGCAGTTAACTGCTGGTAGTTCTAATTAGCAAAATACCTATCTACATATTTTTACCTTGACTCTCGCACATTCTGCTGTTCCCATTTTACCACGTGAGGTGACATTTGTATGGGTTGGTGAATATAACCATGTTCTGAGTATTGTATTTTAACGGTAGCCTAGGAAGGCAGGCCGACTGCATCGCACAGGGCGGGTGCTGTGGGTCCCACCCGCGCTTGGTTACACGCTCCAGTGGATGGGTTTGTACTGCTTCTCTAATACCGCTCGCGATGAGAACTCTGTACTGTCTGATTACTAAAACCCAATAGAGTGTTTTTATGAGAATTAAGTAGAAGCAAATAAAATCTTAAACACCCAACGCATTTAGCCTCTTTCTCACCCAGCGGCCTGCCCTCACACGCAGCCGCCCTCTCACCGTCCTAGGGCCGTGCCGCTGCCTCCTGTTCCCTTCCCGCTGCCCCAGCTCCTCACAGCGGGTTAACGGACGCGGCCACCACTCCTTCCTGTCCTGAGGGCCAGAATGGAATTCCCCCGAGCAGGGCTCTGAGCAGAAGCACCCACCGGCCGGGATACCGCCGGCTGCGCCCCGCCCGGCTGCGCTCGGTTCGCCCGTTGCGATTCGAAGGCGGCAGCGCCGGGGCCGCCATGGAGCCCCACGGGGAGCCTGGTAGGGCTGCGCTGTCCGGCGGGCGGCCGGAGCCTCCCGTCACGGCCCTCGTGGCGGTGGCTGCGTGCACGCCGCTCTTCGCCCGGCGCTGGGCTGGGTTGGGCTGCGGGGGACCGCGGCTCCTCGTGGCTGTCGCGGCCGTCGGTTGGGTCGGCGTGGCCGGGAAGGTCCCGGGGCGTCTCAGAAGGCGGCTTCCTGGCGTAGAGGTGCAGAACCGGGGTGGAGGTGCCGGGCCGCGTCCCGCGGGCGGAGTGCCGGCAGTGCGGGGCTCCCGAAGGAGCCGGGCGGGAGCGGAGGAGTGGGGCGGAAAGTTGCGCGGCGTGAGCGGTGGCTTGTGTCCGAGCGGTGCCGCGAGCGGCGGAGCGGCTCTGGGCTTCGCTCTATTTTTATTTTCTTTTTGGCTGATTTTTAAAAAGCAAAGCGAACTCGGGAGCGCTGCCCGAGGGGCGGGCTGAGGGCTCGCCGGGCGGCGATCTGGGTGCGGGCTGAGCAGGACGTGTCGGTGTGAGAACCGCCCCGGAGCGCGCACGGAGCCGCAGGACGCCTGCGCCGTTCCGAGCCACGCGGCCGCTTTGCCTGAACGGGGGGGAGGCGGCCTCGGACGAGCTGGGTGCTGCCGGGGATGCTTTCCCCGAGGAGAGCTTCAGCCCCGCAGCAGGTTCTTCCGAACTGCTCTCAAGCCCTGTGCCTGTCTTCGGTGTACACTTAAACCTCGAAGCCGTGTTCGTGGGGACTGGCACTTGGAACCATTCAGCCAGAAAACAGCCCAGCTGTTGGCTCGTTCTGAATTTAATCCCAATTGCAGTGTGTTAATGCACGTCTTCGTATGTGTCCTGAAGTTCTCTCGGTTATTGTAGATTTAGGATCTTGGGCAGTTTTTGGTGGAAAAAGAGTTAAATATTGGGCTCTTCTCAAGAGCTTTATTGATAATGCTGCCTCTTCCTAGAGGCGTGTTTTGTCACTGAACTCATTTTTGGTTTAAATACAGCTCCGAATAAAGAGAGTGCTGCACCTCGGGCTGTACATCAGAGCAGCATGTCTGCTGTGAAATAAGATTGCTATAGAGCAAACATAGTATAACACCTTCCTCCACTGCTTGCATTTTGGGGGAGTGTGTTAAATACGTTATTTTCTCATTCTTGTGAGGTGAAGATCTGCAAGTACGTGGAGGAAAATCTAGAAGAAGACAGCGTGCTTGTGCTCATTCAGTTATTGGCTTGTGCTCGGCTGGCCAGCCCTCAAAGACTTCTCCCTGGCAAACTGGAGTGCTTGTGCTGGAAATCGTGCCCGATGATATGGTATTACTCACCAATGACATGCACTTTGCTGAAACCCAGGCTGCCTAGTCCTGTCCCTGGGGCTGCTGTGAGCACCCTGGGTTGCTTCTAGTAACCAGAAATGAGTTTAAAACCTTGAGTTGGGGGTTGCAAGTGACTCCTCATTGTTATTTGCATAGTATTCCTTTAGGACCTAGAATCATGAAATCGTTTAGGTTGATATGAAGACAGCTTTCTTAACTAGCAAGAGTTTGGAGGTGGGAGGAAAGTCTGGGCTATCATTGGGAGTGTGGCCAAACTAGACGAGGTTAATCCTCTAGATGTGCAATGTATTCAAGTCTTCCATTTTTATTGAGTATAGGCAAGGCAGCAATGCTTAAACAGCTGTTAACGTGTATACTTCTGATGTGATATTCTGGGAATGTAGGATTGTGGATATATTGAGGTTTAGGGCCAGCAGCCTATGTGAAATCCAAGTTTGCTACACAGGTGCATGCAGTAGAGTTCCAAAACAAGCTGGTGGCTGAACTGGACACCACAGTTGCAGAATGCTTCAGTGGTTTCCTTGCCCCTCCCACCTCCTGTATGTGTGAAGAAGCAGTCTCTGCTTGACTTCTGCATAGAGTCCTCATGTTGGGAATGAGTGGAAGGGAAGGTACTAGCCTATGCTCTGTGGCTTGGAGGGACTTCATTTTCAGCAAAAGGATGTTTGGGCTGGCTGTGTTCCTCTAAATGGTGCTTAATGAATGTTCCTTTGCCAGCCCCTCTGGGAAACTGAGGCTCCAACACTTGGAGTCTCTCGCTCTGTGATTACAAGCACCAAAACGGTGCTGCCAGTTCAAGCTGAAGGGTATCATTCTGAAATGAGGAGACCTGTCTTGTATTGCTGTGTGTTAAAATGCCGTGAACAAAAATCCCATCTTTCTCTGCATGGGCTAGTAGCTGAAGTTGCATAGTTTCTTCTATCTTTAAAGTGTACGTGGTTTTGTTTGCAGGAGAGCATCTCTGTGCTGCTGTTTGTGATGGTTCTGTACACCACTGGAAAACGAGGATAAAGCAGCTCCAACAGTACGGACACAACATGCTGCTATGCTCTGACTGATAAGACTGTACTACTGAAAGTCTAAAAAACACAGAGCACAAACTGCTGCCTGATAGTACAGAATCTTGAGTTGGTGATAAGGTGGTTCCTCTTATATTTCAGCAGTTCTTCACTTATGTAAACTGATGTCTTTCAAAATCTCCTGTTTTCAGTGGACTTAGGAGTTCCAAAACAGCACATGTGATTCCACAAGACAGCATATAAGCCTTTCTGTTTGCAAAGCCTTGTCTTGCCTGTTTGGGGCTGATAAAGTATACTTTAATGTTCTTTTTATGCAGAAGGAACTCACTGCTGGCAGTAGGACAAAATTTCCCTCATTGTTCTAATGAACAAAGGAACACCTTTTTCTTCTGCTTTATTTGTTTTCTTTATCACTGAGTACTTGTAGTGCTGGAGGAAAGAATTATTTTTACTGTGCTGTTGTAAAACCAAACACTTGATAAGTAAATAGGAGAGAACAGAGGACAGTTTGAACTGTAAAGGAGAAATTATTTCACTGAACTGGGCATCTGCAGCAGTGAGTTGAAGATGGAAGAGGGAAAAGAGAAGACCCATTACATCGGTAGGTCCACCAAACAGAGGCAGGTCTGCCTGAAATCTTTGAGAGGGGGAACATTTTTGTTCTGATCCACAGTCAGGGTCCTGGTTCAACAGAGTGCTGTTACAGGAGTTACTTGATGACGTGGCTGTCCTTTCCTCTTCAGCTGGTACGTGGATCAGTGCAGTCACTGAGCTGCTGGGATCAGTGTGTGGTGTTGGAGGGACACTCCAGCAGCTGACACATGTGCAGCTGCCTGTGCTTTGGCACAGCGTGGGTGGCTGGAGCAGCGTCAGCTGTTCTTGCTAGGTCAAAGGCTTGGGAATTGGAGGGTGACTGCAAGCTGTCACACCCTTTTCAGGAGGAGGAGGAGCAGGTGGGGTGGTGATGAGGCTGAAAGGAGGCTTTTGCTTGTGGTGTGCACAGATCTTCTGTCCCTTTTCCCTGTAGTATGTGCTGTGGCTTGCATGTATCCTGTCAGGAAAATATTCCACCCAGCCTGAGTAAAGCCTGCTCTCAGACCATTTGGGGTAGTGAAACTTAGCTTAAGGACTGACTTTCTTTGAGCCTCTACAAGGCCAAGCTGTAACTGCTTGAGCTTTTAAAATCCCAGCAGTGTTCAATTAACGCAGGCCTTCTCTTCTGCAGTTTCTCATGCTTCAAAGCTCTGCAAAACGGCTGATGGGTTCCCCTTTTTCCCTCTACAAATGCACAGCTAAGCAACAAGAGACCTTGGAATCTCAGTCTAGCCTTGTCAGTTCAAAACAAAAGCTTGCACCAGAACTGCAGCAGTGTGAATGAGATCAGTGAGTGCCTTTCTTTGCTTGATCTGGGTAAAATGGGCACAGCTGACTCTTACGCAGTGAGATGCCCCTTAAGCACTGTGGGGGAGAGCAAAAAGTCTTAGTCATGGTTGTCTTACTTCCCCTCAGACCCCCCCACCCCCCATTATGAGCACAGTTGTCAGATGATCTTGCTTCAGACCTTCATCAGATGTCTCTTGAGTAAGAGCAGTGTTGCTAAGTTGAACTGGACTTCCTTGCACCTTCCCATGACTCTACTTCATGAGCCAGATTTCAGCTCTGTGACCCCTTCCTTTACTGGTGTTTGTTCCTTCATCAGGAAGAGGTGCAGATGATTTTCACAGGGAAGATGCTCACCATCTCCTACAGAGAAGTTTTGCCTGAAGACAAAGGGCTAATCACGCCACATACTGTCAGTGACTTGTTTGTAGATTGCTGATTTGTGATGGTGGTGGACACTACTGCAGGTAAAAGAGGATATCAGCTATAGCTCTTCAAAAAGTGATGTTTCCATGGCAGCAGAAACAGTGCAGTGAGTCTTACTGAAAGCCAACATTTTGTTGACCAGCTTTCAAAAGGAAAAGAAGGAAGCTCCATTCATTTTACAGGGAGAAACCAGAGGTGATTGTTGAGCCCATCACCACAAACAAACATACATCTGGCAGCTTTAGGGTATTTTTGTGGTTTTTAAGGGAACCTCACCTCCAAATAGACTGGTGATGATCCCTGTTACCTCTGCTGGAATCCTTGTAGTGCGGGCACTTCTATCTAGAGAATCTCACATTGGAGGAGAGGCCATGTTTACCCTTGTCCTTTTAATATCCCACGGTGAGTAAGCAGAAAAATGTCAAACAAAGGATGACTGAAAGGGAAAACAAGCATTAAGTGAGATTAAGCACAAAATTGAAATGCTGTTGTTCAGCCAAAACTATCACTGTGTGTCTTTCAGCTTCAATTTAAGACTCCAGAGGGACCATTTTCTCTCCTGTTAAAGGTAGCGTGTGTCTTCATAGTCCCTCATATCTGAATTTATATTAGCCAGAGAGGCTGGAAACCTTTGTTCAAAACCTTTATGCTAGAGGCTAGACTTTCAAGCACAAGCCTTCTCATGTGAAGGTCTGTTGTAGCATACAAGCTACCCATAGCTTTCTAATCTGGTTCTCTCCTAAAGGTTCAGTGTTGCTCCTGCCACTTTCTCTTCCTCCTGTTCTTCCTTCCCCTTTCCCTGTGGTTAAGGGGGCTGACTGGGTGTGCAGCACCTTTGGTGGAAAAGGGTGATAGCATGAGCTGTCACAGGTGTTGGATGTGGTTACCCTGCTATGAAAACACTACCCTCTGCCAGAGGTGTAGGCAGTTATGTGAATTTCTCAGCTGTAGTGATAAATGGTGGCAATCAGAGTATGCAGTCTGTTGCCCTTTGTAGAGGGGAAATGCAAGGGGAGCATGCTGACTGCTGGCAAATGCTGGTGTGTGGAAAAAGGCTTGTTATGCTATTTCTTGCCCCAACAGAAAGTGGTAGGCTGATGCTATCTCATGAGAAACCAGTGCTGTTGTGGTGTGAGTGCTGTCACTGAAAGTTGTAGCTTTCCTGTTTCACAAGTTGACTTCTCTAATGCAGAGTCCGAGAGCAAGCAGGAAGTGTCCTGGGGTGAGATGTGAATGTCTGCACAGCTGAGGTCTTCTGCAGTAAGATGCTGTGCCACAGACAGTAGCAGACTGAACTATCCCTGTGTGTCTGGCCTGCCAGTGGCACTGTGCACGCTGTGCTTAAAACCTTCCTAGGCAAAGAGGAAGCACACATTGTGTGTACATTATGTATTTGCCAATAATTAATTGTTATTGTAATTGAAACTTGAATTCAAGAATAATTACTAGTTTAGATCTAATTATTACTACAGGAAGACTACTTACGCAGATGAAGTATTAGTAATAGTAAAGCTTATGTTCTTATATGCATATTTAGTTTCTCCACCTTCTCATCCTTCCATCAGCCTCCTAAGGCTGGTAATGTCATTTTGGAGGTGGCAGGGCTACTAAGAGCAAGTTGCTAGTATGGCATGATGGCAGTACTGTGATACTTTTGCTGGGAGGAACTTGATGACTTCTTCCTCACTTGAGGATCTGCTGGAGTCCTTTTCATTTGTTTGCTAACATGCTTTTACTCTTTTGCTTTTCCTCTTGTTGGAATTCAAGCTCTGTTACATCTGAATTTACAGCATGCAGCGCCTTTATGTATGTTAGTTATAATTTCTTTGCCATATTTGTTACTGCTGAAATCTTGTTTGGTCCAGCTGCGGATCTCCAGTGATGACTTGACTTAGAGCTGGGGGTCTCCAGTCGCTAGCAATGGCAATACTATGCTACAGGATTGCAAAGGCTGGGAAGCAGCATGCTGTAGGTGGTGGGAGTGGTTAGAAGAGGCAGAAAAGCAGACTTGTTTTGCTTTCCCTTCTGTAGCAGCTAGAGGGGAGTGGAGTTTTGTCAGAGACCCCTAAGCTTGGGATGTAGTTGAATGATGCACCAAGGGAAGTGACTTGGACTGATGTTGGTGTTTTCAGTCAGATGTTTCCTCTGTGCTTGGCACTGATCCCAGTTGAGGAGAAAAACCTTGAAAGAGAAACTTTCTAGGTAATGCTTTGTAGTTGTAATTTAGCATTGTGAATCAGTGCGTTTCACCTGTGTGCATGAGGGTTGTTCACATCTGCTTTGCTTGTTTATTTTTTTTCTAAAGTACTTTAAGCTAGTAGGATTCTGAAGCTGAGCAGAAAACAATCCTACTCAGCCCTCTCTTCAGCTGTTCTCAGACTAAACACACATTGCATCGTGGCATTTGAAAGGCTTGATAAACTTGATGTACTTCAGCACACTTCACGTGTTTTGCGTATGTTGTAAGGACTCCTGAGTATTGAGAAGCAGCAGAGATCTCCTGCCTGCAGCTAATCATTGCTGTTAGCCAACCCGCTGATTCTTCCTAGCACTCTGATTACTGTTTACAAAAAGCTGAGCTTTATGTCTGAGTGAAGACAGGCTGCAGTGCGCAGGAGCGGATTAGGAACTGCTGCCTGCCATCTCCGTAGCACTGCTGGACCTGGGTGAGGTGGTCCCTGAATATCAGCTCTGAGCAGCTGGAATGCTGCCAGAGATGTGGAGCATCCCCAGCCTACTTCACAGCATGGGGGAGGGAGCCTTAATTAACTATTGACTTTCCTGTTGCCAGATGTCACCCTCTTGGCAGAAGACAGACAAGCTGTTTTACTGCAATGTGCTTAGCTTTGAGCCTTGAGTTTTTAAAACACCTGTCCTGCTGTGCTGCATCTCCTCAAAGCCACTTGTGGTGTTGTGCTCTGTGCTCCCCAAATTTGTTTTAGAGAGGATTTGATGTGAAGGAAAAGGATTGAGAATCTATCTGCTTTTTGAAAGCTTATTCTCTGGAAGGAAGTTGGAGACTTTGTCTCAAGCTTTCTGTCTTATATGCAGTGCACAGTACAGATGCTTTTTGTATTTCTTTCAGTTTCTGCTGCATCCAGCTCTGCAATGCTGGTCTCAGGATGGTCATGTGTGGGGAATGGATTGGCAGACAGCACTGCTGTGGCCAAGCTCCTTCTTATGTTAGCTCATTTTCTTCCCTGCCTCCCAGTGCAGAGGCAGCTTGATTTCTAGCTTGTGTAGATTGCTTTGAACAACGCTGGAAGCCTTGAGCAAGGTTTTGAGAGTTCCAGCTAAGTCTGGAGTGTTGGGATGTCTTCTGTGAACTGTGTGATGGTCTGAGTGTTGTGCTGGCCCTGATGTGACCTGCAGTGAGCCCTTGTCTTCCTCTTCCCCTGGGACTGCACCATTGCCTGTCTGGCATGGATCTGTTCTGTGTTCTTGTCATTCCGGAAGCTTTTTCACTGGTTATTAATTAGACCACTCCTGAAGCATAAGGGTTGAAAAGCTTACTAGACTAATCCATTTAGCAGAAAATTGATTGCTCAGACTGTAGCATGGCTGTAGCTTGAGTGAGTGAGAGTAGTTTTTTTTGGTTTCTTTTTGTATTTACTGCTGTGAAATGGGACATGTGATGGGTGAGCTTGTGTGGTAGGAAGTGATGCTAAGCCTTGGTTAGTTGTGAAAATCTTTATTTGTAGGGTTTGTAATGATGTTCAGGTCAAGCTGAAATCCTGTGAGGCTCTCCTATGTCAGTAAAATAAATGGTTTAGCTTGTTCTACTTAATGATCTGTGGCAGTATAAGGAAGGAGCCTAGAGATCACATTATCCAAGTATGGTGATATTTAGGGAAACAAAACACCAACATACTTGGATTTATTTATTTATTTTTTTATGGAGTAGATGGGGACAGAATTATATCATGCATAAATACAAGAATGCTGCTTGGAAATCTTGAGTCTTGAGATCAGAAATCTGAAGGAGTTTCCTGTGTAGGTTTTGAAAAAGTAAATATAAATTGTCTGTAATGTCACCCAGAGGTGAAAAGTGCTATCTTCTGTCTGAAGCCAGGTATCAGAAAAGGAATACTCAAGTTCTTCTAGGACATAGAAATCCTTAAAGGCTTTCCCACCTGATGTGCAGTCATCTCCAGACAAGCTTTCTTGACCCTTCTCTTTGTCTTTCTCTACCATTAGAGCAATCACTGTTTTATGGCTTTCTGATTCATGTGACAGTAATATCTCTGTCAGCTAACCATTCCATTTAATTGATTGTCCTAGTCTGACTTAGAGTAAGAACAAATGTCTCTTAACAGGATTTATTCAGCTCAAGCAGCATTAAAAGTCATTCAAGGACATATCAATCATAAAATCTCAGAGCACTTATTAATGTAATGGAAACTTCAGTGGTAATATTGCTTTGAAGGTAGATGCATTAACTGCATTATATTTAAACAAAATAACTATGAAGAAGCAAAACCAAAGAGAACCCTGCACAGAGTTGCTGCTTTTGTGACTGAGTTCTTCCTGGCTTATTGTATGCATGGTTATGGAATTCTTTCTTGTTTCCATAATAAGATTAAGAGTAGTGCAGAAATATTCAAGCCCCATATTTTGAGTGTAACCAACTTGCGGCAATGGCAGAATCCATTACAAGGACTTTCCCTGACCTGGAAGTCTCTGGATAGATAGGGAGCAGAATAAACCAGCCACGATTCAAGTGGAAACAGTTGGAGACCTGCTTCTCCATCTGGACTGCCACAAGTCCATGGTGTCGGATGGGATCCTCCTGAAGGTGCTGAGGGAACTGGCAGAGGTGATTACCAAGCCACTTTCCATCATCTGTCAGCGTTCCTGGTTGATGAGAGAGGTCCCAGAGGATTGGAGGCTTGCCATTGTGACTCCCATCTACAAGAAGTGCCATGAAGAGGATTGGGGAACTACATGCCCGTCAGCCTGACCTTAGTGCCAGAGGAGGTTATGGAGCAGATCATCTTGAGGGAGATCACATGGCATGTGTGGGATAGCTGGAGGATCAGGCCCCGCCAGCAAGGATTCATGAAAGGCAGGTCCTACTTGACCAACCTGGTCTCCTGCTATTATTGAGTGACCTGCCTGGTGGATGAAGAAAAGGCTGTTGATGTAGTCTGCCTTGACTTCAGCAAAGCCTTTGACACTGTCTCCCACAGTATTCTCCTGGAGAAGCTAGCAGCCCATGGCTGGGACTGGTACACTCTTTGCTGGGTAAGGAACTGGCTGGAGGGCCAGGCCCAGAGGGTGGTGGTGAATGGAGATAAATCCAGCTGGTGACCAGTCACAAGTGGTGTTCCCCAGGAGTCAGGGGGCCTGTCCTGTCCAATATCTTTATTGACCTGGATGAGGGCATTGAGTGCATCCTCAGTAGGTTTGCAGATGACACCAAGTTGGCAGGAAGTGTTGATCTGCCTGGGGTTAGGAAGGCCCTACAGAGGGATCTGGACAGGCTGAATTGCTGGACTGAGGCCAATGGGATGAGGTTCAACAAGACCAAAAATGCTGGGTCCTGCACTTTTGCCACAACAACCCCAAGCAACGCTTCAGGCTTGGGGCAGAGTGGCTGCAGAACTGTGTAGAGGAAATGGACTTGAGGGTATTGGATGACACTTGGCTGAACATGAGCCAGCAGTGTGCCCAGGTGGCGGAGAAGGCCAGTGGCATCCTGGCTTGTATCAAAAATAGTGTTGCCAACAGGGAAGTGATCATCCCTCTGTGCAGCACTGGTGAGGCTGCACCTTGAAAACTGTGTTCAGTTTTGGGTCTCTCACTACAAGAAAGACATTGAGGCCCTGGGGCATGTTCAGAGAAGGGCAACGAAGCAGTGAGTAGTCTGGAGCACAAGTCTTATGAAGAGCAGCTGAAAGAACTGGGATTGTTCAGTCTAGGGAAGAGGAGGCTCAGGGGAGACCTCATCATTCTCTACAACAACCTGAAGGGAGATTGTGATGAGGTGGGGGTTGGCCTCTTCTCCCCATTCTTGGAAAGAGTGGTCAGACACTGAACAGGCTGCCACAGGAGGTCTTGGAATCACTGGCACTGGAGGTATTCAAGAAACATTTAGATGTTGTACTGAAGGACATGATTTAGTGTGAAGTGTTGGTGATAGGTGGACAGTTGGACTAGATGATCTTGGAGGTCCTTTCCAACCTTGGTGATTAAATGACTCTTTGCCAGTAAGAATTTGCTCCAAAGCAGGCTGGAAGCACTACAGGAATTTGTGCTGCCTGGCTGGGTGTGCTGTGTACGATATGGGCAGGCAGCAGCCAAAGCCTTGCTGGAGTGGGACCTTTCAAGCACTCCATATTTGCATGGGTTGCTTGTAAAATCCTGGACTTGTTGCAGAGAGAACAGCACAAATTAGTGTTCTGTAATGAGGGTCATCCAGTGATAGTGAACTGCTGTGCAAAAGTATAGGGGCAGTGCAGGCAGTCCCTTGGTGCAATGTTAGTGCTCCTGTGTTATCTCTTACACCTTGATGGTGGGCTCACCAGTACTCTGTGCTAAGTGAGAAATGTAAACAGTATGGGCTTGTCTTCTGTATAGGCTCTTTGGCATGACCATGCTGTGTAACTGGCTCCATGTCTGTTACCTGCCCTTATGTACCTAGTTGAAAGGCTGGTTCCTGGAGGGTTTGTGGCAGGAAGCATTACAGGGCTGAAGATGTGATTTGTCTGCGTGGTGAAGGGGATCATTAGATCTGGTGTGTGCTCTTATAATCTGAGAGATTCTGGAGTGTGTGTAAAATATATATATTTATGGGAGGGATATTGTACTTCTGCTGCTGGCTAGGAGGGTTTTACAGTTTCATGGGCACTTAATGCTATTGCTTCAGACAAAACAATAGCAGAAATGTTAATAGAATTTCTATGCAGCTTGTTGCTTGTGGTTACTTGTGTTATAGATGATAAACTTGAAGCTTTATGTAGTAAAAATAACTAGATCTCACTTGTTGGATTTCAGAAGTTTAAATCCTAAGTTTGGTTAGGCAAACCCTCTGAAAGGAGTAGAAAATTACTAAGTATGTATGAGCTTGGTAATTGCCATTATTTGTTTTGATTGTTTTATGTCAAGTACTGTCAGCTGAACGGTGATACATTGTTATCATCTGTTTTAAGCCTGCTCTGGAGGAAGGCGGGGGAAGGAATGCAGTGAGGGGATTAAACAGAGAAAATGTAAGGTATCAAATCTGGTAGAGGCTCTGTTATGGATGCCATTGAGCTCTGTGTGTAACAGCAGCATTCAAGTGATGCTTCTGTTAAGAACCATCGAACATGCAGTGAGGTTGCAAGGGATGAGGATACCTAAATGTTGCCTACTATGTCTCCTACTGAATGTTCTCATACCAGCTTTTGTCTGCACCGAGGATGTTTGCTAGGAGACTGTGACAGCAAGAGCTGGGTTGCTGGAGAAATAAAGGAAACTGCAGCGGGGCAGGTGGGGAATAAACTGAGGAGTCAGCATGGGAATTCAGAGTCAGCTTCAGTCTAGTTTTAATAGGCACTGTTAAATCAGTGGATTGAAGGAGGAGAGGCTTCTGTTTTTAAACAGCTCATGAGGTAGTTTTAGCGTAGTGACACCAACAGTGAATTTGCCATCTTCAAGTTTTTCTTTGGTGGAAAAGGTTCGCTCATACAAAGAGTCATACATTCACTTGCCTTCTGGAGAGCACGAGTCAGGGAGAAGTGAATGGCTTTGTAAAACTTCTCGCAAGACTTAAAGGTCTGATGACACGTATCATATATTCATAAGAAGTTGCTCATTCATTCATCTTATGAACAAAATGTAAATCAGCCCCTTTATGTAAATACCAGCTACTGCTTCTAGAACCTGGTTGAACTAGACTGGTCAGGTACCTTTTGCCTACAGACTCCAAACTGAAATCAAAGTAGTCTCTGCTGTTGTACATATCCCTTACTTATCAGTCACATCACTTTCCTGCATACTGCAGAGATGTGGAAGTTCCAGGTGTTCTATGAAATTTCTGTCCATGCCTCAGTTTAGAAAATACAGAATAGAATTCCACTTAATTCTGTCAACTGATGGATGTTTGCAAAAACATTTGACAAAGTGGAGGCCTTTGCCTCCCTCAGTGCCTGGCACCAGGACTGATTCCCGGCCTTTCGCATAGGCTGTGACTTTGTCCAGCCATCATCTTTATCTGGATGATAATGCCTCCCAGTACATAGCTGCCTGCCACAGTACAGTGTACACTTGCAAATGCACTGAGCTGGCTGACTGCTTGCACAGATCTCAAAGTTCATGTGGCATGTTCTCATAGGTCTCCTGACAAAGCATTCCTCTGGCACCCCCCAGGGCCAGGCTGTATGAGGGAGCTGTGCTCTCTGTGAGCGTACTGAAATGATGTGCTAGAAGCTGTGGGATCCCACCAAGCCAGGTCTCCATGCCTGGGGCTGAGCTGTGGATGTGGAGTCTCTCTGCTTCTATTATGAAGCTCAGAACCAATATGCTCACTTGTTGCTATGCTTGCCAAAGTACATATGGTAGACTACTTCTAAACCCTGCTGTTTGCACACACTTGTGCACTGCTTGGTTGCAAAGATGCTTCAGGGACTGTCACCTGTTGTGCTTCTGTCTTTCATAGTGTGGAGTTTACATCTTTTTACTGTGCAAAATCCAGGTGTGAGCTTGGTAAATACGTGGTGGGAGTTAGTCCATACCTCAGGTGCTTGCTGGTGTTATTAAAAAAGTCATGCTAAAACTGGAGATGGTGCTTTCCTGGTGATTGTCTTTTCAAATGTCATAGTACATGATCTGGCTTAACTTGTAACCGTTTTGTGATCGGACACGATACTCTGAGGTTGATGCTGAGCTTTTCTGAAGTTCTTTTTGGAGGCAGAAGCATTGATGTGTAGCTGGAAGAGGGCTTAAGAGCCCAGGACATCAGAGCTGTCTTCTGAGGGAGCTGGGAATTGTTCCAACCAAACTCGCTTTAGTAAAGCTTTTAATTAGATTGAGAAGTTACAGACTCAAACTTTGTTTAAAGCAGTCCTGTTCTGTAGTGCAGCCTCTTTTCTTCCTAATCACTTAACTCATCTAGCTGCAGCTCAGCTGTATCTTCCTAAGTTTTTTCCTGTTTCAGTCTCTGAACAGGGTTTGGAGTCTCTGGAGAATGGCCACAGAACTGGAATCAGCAGCTGAAGTCCAATAACTAAATACAAATTCCTTCTGGCAGTATTCTGACTTGATCTTGTTTGGAATTGTTTCTCTGCTTTTAGTTTGGCCCTATGTCTCCAAAGGTGATGCAGTGCCCTACCTGATGGTTGATCTGGAGGTGCTGCTGCCGCAGGCCTGGATGCCTCCTGTAGGTTGGAAATGCTTCTCACCTTTTATTGCTGAAGTGGACAAGTGGGATAGTTCTGACCTCTGCTTGAGATGCAGTCTTGCAGAGAGGCAGGGATTTCTCCCTAATAAAAACCTTATAAATCTTGGAGGAGGTGGCTTCAAAAGATTGTGGAGAAGCTGTGCGAATGCAAAGTCTTCTATCTGATACAAAAAGGCTACGGATCTTACAGTGGCATTAGCTTGTCTGGCTTCAGAATATGCTGAAATGTGGATCTACTCCTTCACAACATCTCAGGAAATTAGTCTGAATTTGTAGTTGGATTGGGAGGAAGGGAGATGAGGTGCTGCTGCTGCAAGACATGCCTCAGCTGTTGGAAATGCCATGGGCTGAAACTCTGCTTTAAGAAAAGATCACCACCAGCAACCCAGTAATCCTGAACTCACTAGTATCTGTGTTGCAGGACGGTACATCCAGTACATCTTGGGAGGATGCTGATCATCCTAATGTTTTTTTTTGTTTGTTTGTTTGTTTTTTCTTTGTTTTTAATATGAGTGAATGAAGACAGTTTACTTCTGGAGAATGTTGGAGATATTTCTATAAATAGAGCCCCATTAGACAGTGCTATTGCATGAAGAGCTGGTCTAGAGGAAGTCTTGGGGGTAGGCTGAAGTATTGAAATTGGTGTGGTGGTGGCGAGTTGGACTCTGCTAGAAGACAGCAAATCCCTAAACCTCTAAATCAGTCTGCTGGCCTCTACTAATAGGGGTTGTAGAAGCCTGGGCTGTTACTATTCAACAGGTGCTATAGCTCTGCAACTCCATCTATGCCATGAACTGACCTTTACAGGAAGGGGAGAGAGCACACTGTAGAAATCAGAATCACAGAATCACCACGGTTGAAAAAGACCTTCAAGATCATCCAGTTTAACCATTCACCTACCACCAGTATTTCCCTGCTGAACCACGTCCCTTAGTATGACATGTAAACATTTCTTAAATACTCCCAGGGATGGTGACTCCACCACCTCCCTGGGCAGCCCATTCCAGTGCCTGACCACTCTTTTAGAGAATAAATTTTTCCTAATGTCCAACCTGAGCATAAATGTACTAGCTAAACGCTCGCTTATTATTTGGCTTTGTCTTACTGCTTCGTGGCATCTTCTTATCCTAGAGCATTTTTAAAGCCTTGGATCAGGTGCTGAAAGGCTTTACTTGTCTATAAACTGGTAAGGCTTTGAAGATCAAATTTATGCTTGAGAGCCTAGATTGGCTTAGGGTGCTTAAGTGGCTTTTTAGCTCTTAAAAATGGCTTAGGCCCTACAAAACTCAGCTGAAGTGGGGACAGAAGCCTGATTTGCTGCCTGATTGAGACCTACCTGGGAGAGATGGAGGCATGGGAAGACTTTATTGGAAGTGTTTACCCTGGTTGCTGGTACTAAAAAGTCTCTGCAGTTTTGCCTGTCTGCAGAGTGTAGGAGTTGTGAATTCAAACCAGCTGCAAGCTGAGTAGGCAGACATCCTTGAAATAGGAGATAATCTTTCTTGCTCTGCTCCCCATAAAGCCAGCTCATCTTTCCCTTCTCTGATGATGCTCTTTGCCCCTCTACCCTCCTTTGCTTGCAGACCCAAGTGCAGAAGTCATGCTAGACTTGCCTGAAATATGGATTCTGGTATGTGTTTCACAGCTGTGTTTATAGGGAACACAAAGGTAGGAAATCAGGATTATCAGGTGCCCACACAGTGCAGAACTGGATTTGGTTTCTTTAGGGAAAGGAGGATGTAACTTTTCCCATATGTTAAGAAATTATTTTCCTTCAAGGTCTAAACATGTGAAAAGCAGTTTATCTGCAAGGCTACTGTAACGTCTTACCCTTACTTAGTCATCACCAAGATAAAACGCTTTAACACCATTTCTTTACTGAACTTGTTGCTGGCTAGCCTTGGGCTGAGCCTTGGAAAGCTGTAGAACTGGGTAGCCAGTGGTATCAGAAGGAACAGTGCCTGACAATAAGCAGGCAAACAGCCAGTTAGCAATTTGCTCAGTCTTAACAGCTCTTCTAGCTGTGCAGAAAGTGCCCTCCCACGTGATTAATGACCTGCACAATTGCTAACTTGGTGCTCAGTAGTTACCTGAGAAAGCTTCAAATGCACTTGAACCTTAACAGAGCAGATTACAATGTGGTTAATGGTGGGAAGCCTGGTGGTAATGCCTTGCTGAGCCTTTCTGAGCCCCTTTGTAACATACAGTCGAATTTGTCAGTAATTGGTTCAGGCGTCCTTGACAGAAGTAATCTACCTTGGTGTCAGTCTTCTGAGCAGCGGCTTCTAACATGGTGTAGATGCCTGAAGTGCCAACTGCTTCCTTATCTTGTCTTGTTAAGGACAAAGAAGTGTAAGTTCTGAAGCAGAAGAAGTACACGCAGCAAAATGTTCACTTTTAATTTCTTGTGTAGTGAGCAAAACCCCACTGTTTTCTGTCTCTGGTGCGGGTCTCTTGCATTCCTCAGGTACTGGCTTGCAGCTGGTAGTTGCAGTAATAATCTAGGTACAGCTGTAAGAAGTGGATTTGATACGTAGTCCAAACAGCAAAGATACTTGAGCATGCAGACTAACTGCTCTAAGCCTCGTAACATACGTCTATACTTAGTCTCTTACAGCTCTGAAATGTATATAATTGCACCAGGAGGTGCATCTAATAGAGCATGGCTTTGTGGCCTCAATTCATCTTGAGCTAGCTCAGTGTGCTATGAATTACCTCGAGGAGTGAGGGGGAGGAAGGCTGTGCAATGGGATGTTTTGGTCATGGAAGGTCACTTCAGAAAGGCTGCAGAATGAGGGGAATCTGCCAGTGTCTAGCAGTGCTGAGAGTGTGGTGAGCTATCAACCTTGTCCAAAAGCTTCATGCTGTAGATCAAAGGGCAACAAGCTGAGAGTTAGCACGGCCCAGCTCTGCAGGCAGTCCTCCTCTGCTCCACATTCCTGGCTGCACTGGGGGAGGTGTGGAGGAATAAGCAGATCTGCTGTGGCTGAAAGGGGAGTATCTGCATTCCCTGAAGTGGGGAATTGAGAATGGCAGGTAGACTGGAAGTTGTGCTGTCCCTGGCCTGGAAGGGTGGATGCAGTCTTGTACTGTTTAGGGATGCAGTTCTCCTTATGGCCAAATTGGCTCACGCTTCTGAGCAAAGAATCATAGAATGGCATAGGTTGGAGGGGACCTTAAAGATCATCTAGTTCCAACCTCTCTGCCACAGGTAGGGTTGCTAACCACTAGATCAGGCTGCCCAGGAACCCATCTAACCTAGCCTTGAATGCCTCCTGAGATGGGGCATCCACAGCTTCTCTGTGCAACCTGTTCCCATGCCTCTCCACTCTTGAGTAAAAAATTTCTTCCTAGCATCGAACCTAAATCTATCCTCTTTTAGTTTAAGCCATTCCCCCTTGTCCTATTGCTGTCAGATCGTTTAAAAAGTCAGTCCCTGTCCTGTTTATAAGCTCCCTTCGATTACTGGAAGGCCACAATGAGGATTCCCCAGAGCCTTCTCTTCTCCAAGCTAGACAAGCCTGGCACCTTCAATCTTTCTTCATAGGAAAGGTGCTCCAGCCTTTTGATCTTCTTTGTGGCCCTCCTCTGGACCCACTCCAGCAGCTCAGCATCCTTCTTGTTCTGGGTGCCCTGGGATTGGACACAGATGGTGTACAGATTGGTACTCTAGATGGGGGCTCACGAAGACAAAGTAGAGAGGGACAAGCACCGCTGTTGTACTGCTGACCACCCCTCTTTTGATGCAGCCCGGGATACAGTTGGCCTTCTGGGCTGCAGGAGCTCACTGCTGCCTTGAGTCCAGCTTTTTGTCCATCAGGACCCCCAACTGCTTCTTGGTAGGGCTGCTCTCAGTGAGTTCTTCTCCCAGCCTGTAGACCTATTGGAAATTGACTTGGCTGAAGTGCATCACCTTGCACTTGGTGTTAAACCTCATTAGATTCTCACGTGCCCACTTTTTGAGCATGTCCAGCAGGATGCTGATGGGAGATATCCAGGTGGCTTGTTTGGGTACTGCGGTAGCAACCTAGCTCTATGGCCACCGTAAACTAGCTTAATCTGAGCAAAGAGGCTGTGTGTAAACCAAGGTGGAAGAATTCAGTCTTTGACCTGGGAGCTTAGATATGTAACATGTCAAACTTTCCCTGTAACCTGAAGTGACAGTGTAGTGATGGGCAGTGCCTTGGGCTCATCTTGGTTTATGGTGAAGCTGCATGGCAGAGTTTGGCCCATACACACTTCTGTCTGTGGTGTAACAGGTGCCCAGATCGGTGATCTGAGGCTGTCAATCTGGGTGTCAGTAGGGATATGAAACCAACTTTGGTGCAATGAAGATACAGGAAGCGTGCCAGATTGTTTATCCTCATACCATTCATTAAAAAGCAATGCAGGGAGTTTCCTGTAAGTGACAAGAATGTAAGTATAGACTGTTATTAAATGCCTTTGGCCAGGAAATGGTATTTCTGGCTTTTAGCGTGCATGAATGAATCTCCATTAGAGGTTCTTCTTCCTGCAATAGCTATTTCTAACAGTCATAATGTGCTAGCATTGATTAGTTTACAATGAATGGTTCTCTGGGGTTGTTAAATTGTAGGTAGTAAACTCACCTTCATGCTTTCTGTGTCGGGAGAACGACAGCTGATAACATTCAGCTTTTCCACCTTGCCACATCTAATAACTTCTCATTTGTCTAATCCAGTTAGTGCAGCTCCTGCCTGAGCTTTTGTGCAGGATAGCATGAAGAAAGGCTGCAAAACAGTGTTAGTAGCTCTTCATGTTGATGTGCTTGGTTAGCAGCCTATAACTGCTATTGCTATGGTACTGTTCTCTACTGTTTCTGGATGCTTAAACCAGAATGTGTGACCAGAACTTTGACCTTTGTTGGATAAATTTAGTGATACTTCTGGCTGGTGCTTAAGTCACATGTCAGCAATGCAGAGGGACATCATATTCTTTTCTTTTCAGTGGATGTGGGAAATAGCAGAGATCTGTATTTTGGGCTGCTGTACTCTCATTGTTAGGAGCCTGCAGGTTGCCTGCTCCAGAAACCAGTGTAGGTCTGCAGCCAAAGGAGCTGCTCTTTAATTAGCTGAGAGGTCTGCTCCTGCGGTGGAAAGGAGGAGTTAAAACTAAAATGGTGTGCTTTCTTCTGGTATCCCTTGGGATCACATTGACTTGAGTATGCAGCAGAGCTCCTTTGCTTCTATGGCTGTGCAGAGAGTGGCGTAATGGCTCTGGTCAGCTCTGTCTTACAATGTTGTTCTTGGGGGGCAGAGGGGGGAAGATTAGCGTACATCTGATTGTACTCTTCTGTGCGCAGGCTGCGGTTCAGAGCCCAGGCACAAAGCATGGAGCTGGGAGAGCTCAGTGAAGGAAATTACTTAGCTGTGAAGGTGCTCTATCTTCTAAGTGAAAGGGGGAAAAGGTAGCGAAGTGCTGCAAAACTGGGCTGAGTGCCTCTTTTAGGTAAGAACTTCTGTTTCCCAGGGCTGGATTTTAAGTTTATAGCATGAAGTCAGATGGCTTGTGCAAGATGGTCTTTCTTCACAGCATACGTGTCAAAACAAATAGATTTTGTCATGGCCATGTGTTCCGGTGTTACCGGTTCCTGGCGTAAAACTGGCTGCTCTGAGTAACTGCAGCTCCAAGGGCACAGGGCAGTGTGCTTCTATTTATTTTAAGAAAGGAAAAAAAAACAACAAAACACATCTCATACCTGGGTATGTTTAGCCTCTTGGGCAAATACTGTAATGCACATCAGCACCTTCCTAAAAAAAGCCAGGCAGTTATCAGTGCAGCCATTGGAGGCATTTGCTGTCACCTTCAGAGCTTGCCCTGCAGAGTTTTGCTGTCACCTTCAGAGCTTGCCCTGCAGAGTGATGCTGGGCAGTGAGACTGGCTTTGGCCGCTGGTTGCTGCACCACTGGGAACAGCTGGGGAAGCAGAGCTACGTGGGCAGAATTTTCCATTAATCAGAGGAAAAA
>JANHGO010005218.1:0-23439 GCA_024606505.1 Aquila spilogaster
AAGGCTGAGCTTGCACTTCTAGCTAGTTCAGCCTTTTTATTGGTTCATGTTTTCCATTTGGCTTCAACATCCTGTTCTTTACTGATGCCCTTCTAGAGTTTCATTTACAAATATTACGTCCTTGGTTAGTGAGCCATGCTAATTAATACTGCAGTGGAGGCTATGGATTATAGTAATCTCATGCCTCCTGCTTGGAAAAATGCTGCAATTTTTCCACCCATTTCCATGTAAAGCCATATTAAATATGGCCAATCGGTCTTAGGAAAATTTATCCTGACCTTCTTTAATCAGAATATATTTCACTAAGTTCGTTTATGCTGTTATCTATTGTCAGTTTTGTTAATAACGAAGCTCGAAAATTTCAATGCAGTAGAAACCTGAGATCTACTATTTCCTAATTAGATTATTTCAAAACAAAACAGTAAAGCTGAAACAGGCTGGTTTCAGTGTGCATATTTTTAAAAATGTATGTCAGTAACAAGTTTGTTAAAAAAACACCAACAGACAATTCAACCACTTTCTGGATACTGTACACTTCTGACTGAGCCTCACCTTTCAAACCTGGGACAACAACCCGACCTGGATTTTAGCTCCACTGGGGATTCTGTAGCCAGAGACCTTCTGACAGCTGCACTCCTCAAGGATTGCCAAAGTTATGACTGTAAAAAAGATCTATTTTGTTTACAGTACCATCTGATAGCACATAAAAGCTAGGGAACCTTTACACAGTATAACAATCCTAAGTTGACAGGTACTTCCAACACCAGAATAAACAATAGCAATGTCATTTTTTAGGAAGAGACGGTATCTTTTATTAGACCAGGTGACGTAAGTGGAAACAACAGACAAGCTCTCAGGCTCACAGTTTGTTCATCAGGTCATAAATAGGTCAACAAATGCATCATCTTTGAGGTGCCTGTGATTTTATTTTTGTTTTCAATCATGTTCATGAACTCTCTTTTCATAAATGGACGGTATTTCCTTGACATGACTACAGCGTGGTTATACAAGGCACACCACGAGGTGGGCAACAGAGATGCCCCCTCCTCCTTCTAGATTGTCATCGCAGACCCCAAAAGGAAAATCTGCCAACATCCTGTAACATTTACCATGTCATTACCTTAACAAGAATTAAAAAAGACTCAAATGAGAGGTTTTCAAACCTATGAGAAAAAGATCTAAACACTTGCTATAGGAAATGACTGCAGAAGTAGCACTTGAAGCACGACCATGGCCAGTCTTTTTTTTGGCAGAATGAGCATATCTTGCAGTGTCCCTCTCTCAGGGTGAAGTCCCTAACCTGTGCCAGGTGTCCCTGTGGGTGCTTGCTCCTCTGCTGGCACACAGAGCCACGGCCACCTGGGGTGAGCACATGAATCTAACCGAGGGAAGCAAAGGTAGCATCTGGTGGAGAGCAAGTGTGGTCTGCCATCTGAAGGAGGCTTTCCCACCTCACAGCCACTATGTTACACCCATCAATTAGTTGGTCTGTAGTTGTCTGTCAGGATTAATTCCTCAAACAGAAGGACAGCTTCACAAACAGCAGTCGTTGGCAACTTTCTGCTCTCCTAGAGGTCTGATTATCGCTGTTCAGGATTAGGGAAAATAAAAGTTAACCAGTAGTCCAGTCAAACACTATCAAGGTATGAAGAACACTGCTTGTTTCAGTAGCTTTGTGCTACTGCAAGGCATCTATTCATCTTCTGCTTGGACTTACTGCAAAACATCTATAATGAAGGAGGGGAGTACTGGTACATGCACCAAGTGCTTGCATGTATGCCCTCACGGGGATTGCTAGGCAGGCCACGTAGACACTGCCTTAGTACAATACCGTTTCCATATTGCAGATGATGTTGTGAAACAAAACCATGTCACAGCACATCAACCGAACTGCGCTTTGGAAAGGAGTGTGACAAGCTAAGCTTGCCCTCTGTCAGTGCGCCGTGGTCCTCGCTTTCACTGTACTGCTCTTACCTGGGCTGAACCCAGGCTGGAGATGCTCACGGCCTCCACCTGAGGGGCTGCCATTTGCTGAGGTGGGGCTGCCGAAACTGCAACAGTGACACGCCACGATTTCTTATGTTCACTGGTTAAACAGAAGATTGGAAATTTGTCTGTTAAGCTGGTTTAACTTTACAGGTTCCTGCCTGGGAAAAGAAGGATAAGGAAAAAAGACGCCTTAGAATAAGACATCTCTCAGCAAATACAGAGTGAAGAAACAGAATAAAAGCGTTGGTTTTGATGACTTTGTTTCCACTGTAGACAAGCTACATAATATTTAAAACCCCAAGGGAAAAAAACAACCCTTGCATCATTCGAAGGGATTTGAGCAAGAAACAGAGATTGGAAGGAGCTGTCTCTGTGGGTGTGTTTTTTTTTTATTATTTTTTTCCTAAGAAAGCAAATTATCATGTAGCATGTTTTTGGCAAGTTAGGTTGTCCAAGCTAAGCTTGTAGGTAAGAATGATTCAAGAAAAAGAAAGAGGAAAAGAAAAAGAATAGGGGAGGAAAGAGAAAGAAAGAGAATAAGAAAAAGAGAAGAAAAAAAAGAACTATCACACGAATGTTAATGTCTGTGCTGTGGAACGTGGTGTGTTTTCTAGTTTTTAGGCATGAGTACAGACGTTAGCTGTGACTTGACAGCATGTCGGGGACTGGGAAACAGCAGAGTCTCTAAAAAATGATGGTACCAAATGCAAAGGCCTTCATGAAATTGTATCGCTATGTATCTATATACAGTTACCAAAATCTGTCTCTTTATGGCTTGGACTAAGCTTAAGAAATTGCTTATTTGAGATTTTTCTACTTCAGAAGCATGCATAAAGTCAACAAAGGCTTATGAAATCCCTGTCTGCTCCATTTATTCTGATTTGAACTTTTGCTTTTTTTCTCCTTTGTTTATAATGCCCTTTTGGAAGCCTGAAAATATTTTTTCCCCTGCTAATTTTGAATTTTTTTCCATTTAGGAATAATTGATTCACCCTAAATTTTTGCACAGCTGCCATTCCAATTTTATTAAATATCTTCTTGTGCCACAGTATCTCTGTTTCAACACTGCTATTGACTGATGTCAACACAGCTATAGCAAAAGAGTCTTTAAAAAGTTAATTTCTGGCACAGAAATGGGAGGAGGAGCACAAATGTATGCATTTTCATATGTGGCACATAGCTACTAACCAGCATTATTTAGTTTTTTTTTCTTTCTTTTGGGACAGAGAGGTAGATACTATAATAAACTCTTCAGGAATGCGGCTGGCTCAGGGAATTGCTGATGTCCCATGTGATCTTTTTCCAGCAGATTTTTGGTTCTAATTTGATCCAGATTATGAGTATCTAAAGACTCTGTGGCATATGCAAAATCACTTGACAGTCACAGTCCTGTTCCTAGTCGGCTCCAGGCCACACCACAGACAGCACAATCTGAAGTATCACAGCTGGCACTCTTTGTGGAAAAGACAAGGATTCTCTGCCTAAATTTTCTCTCAGTGGTAAACTTTCTTTAAAATTTAAATGTGTCATAAGCAAGAAATGATTTAGCAATAACGCCTGCTTTCCTCAAAAACGATCTTCTAGGACACCAAGAGGAAGCTCACGAGGAGGCTGCAGGTGCTACAGAAGTGTGGGGAGGAAAGAGGGCTGTAGACTGTTTTGGTAACTGCAGCACTTCCTGAACAAACTGTCCTAACACTCATAAACAAAAACCAACTGGAACAGGTGCCAGAAGCCCCACGGACTGGGTGGACTGGGAAGGAGATGACTGCTGTCCTTCTGTGTGGTGTACGCCTGAGTGTTTTCACAAGATTTATTCGCTTTGATGCAGTTGGATGCATGGAGTCAGCACAGGTCTGGAAAGGCTCTCAGCCTTATAAAACCCCAGCAACTAATGTGACTGGGAGCAACACTTGAGTGCTGACTTAGTGGAGCTGGTTACCTCTGCCCCTTGTCCATGGCTCTTCCTCCAACGTATCCTGTACTCATATTTGCACAGTCCTGAACTGCCCTTTATACAGAACAATGAGGAGTTGGCTCTATATTCCACAGAAATGACGTCAAAGAATAATAACAATTAGCACTTCATTTAGCATCTCAGCTATAACACAAAGATGTCTAGCCAGCACTATCTCAGGCACATGGGGAAACTGGTCACACAGAAAAGAATTTAATGCCCTGGCCAGCCATGAAGTAAGCTATTGCAAAGAGTCATCAGATTTCCTTATACGCAGACCTAGGTTCATCTACCCAAACAATGTCTCACAAAGACTGTTGTTCAGAGGAAAATTCCTCATATGTAATGTATAATCATAGCAGCCACAAAGCCTGCTATGCTTTTGTTCCAATTAAAGTTTTATCCCCTTTCTGCATTGTGTAATGGTGGGGCTAGCTGAGCGGAGCTCCGCAGAGCCCCCAGCCAGCTCTCCTGCTCACGTTGAATGACGGCACCTGCTTGCTCAGCAGCAGCAGTGCCCTTCTGGACATGGGTGTACAGATGGAGATGCAGATATACGATCAGCTCGTGTCTCTGTCTTATCATTCTTTCTGCATGATGTCAGTACCATTTGGCTTTTTGAGAAACTCCTGGACAGCCATTCTTCATTTCAGTCTCAATTATGGTAGCAAACTTTAATTCACTTTGAGAAATGATGTCCACGTTTTCTCAGGTCAGGAATGCTGTTGCAAAGACTGCTCCCCTTGCTTGTTGCTGGGGCTGTATGATTTCTCTACCAACACATTCCTTTTTTATCTCATTAAACAAAATGCCCTTCTCTCCAGTTTTAAGGGCCCATATCCTCTGTGATTTGCAGTCAGGATGCCCTGGCTTTGGCAGAGGTGTGTAAGGCTTGAGCAAATGCCTCACTGCACAGGGGGCCTTTAGGCTTTCATGGCATCCGCTGCACTTGGTATAAGTCCCATGGAGGCTCCCAGGAATAAAAGGAGTGACACCACCACATGCAGGTGGTGATGCAGAACCCCCAGGCAAAACACAAGGGAGATTCATTTCTGAGAAGGTACAAAGAAAAGATGTACAGAAAGGATTATCAGTGCTTATAAATAATATTTAGAAGGTGGGAGTCAAGTGGATGGGGCCCAGCTCTTTCCAGCAGTGCCCAGAGACAGGACAAGGGGCAACGGGCACAAACTGGAACACGAGAAGTTCCACCTGAACATGAGGAAAAACTTCCTTGCTGTGAGGGTGACAGAGCACTAGAGCAGGCAGCACACAGAGGCCGTGGGTCTCCATCTCTGGAGGAGCTCAAAACACGCCTGGACACTCTCCTGTGTCACCTGCTGTACTACGGCCATTTGTCTGAGGGAAAGAGCTGAGCGGAGGACCCGTTCAGCACAGCAGCATCAGCCCAGGCGTCCTTCACAGCCGCCCCACAGAACCGCAGATATCCCTCCCGCACACTTCCCCCATTCCCCGCCGCCTCAGGCAGCGCGCGCGCACAGCGGCCTGTGAGCCGAAGCGCTCGCCGTAGCGAGGCGGCCCTACCCGCGCATGCGCAGTGGTGGGGCCGCAGAGGGCGCGCGGCTGGCGGGGCGGAAGGACGTTGGTGGGCTCGCGTTGAGGTGAGGCCGCGCTCGCGCCCCCCGCTCCTGGTGCCGCCGGGGCCCCCTCTTGCCCAGAGCCCTTCCCGCCCTCCCCCTGAGGGCCTCCAGCCGCCCTTCCGCTGCCGCAGCCCGTGACCTCTGCGCGTCCCTCGGGCCGGCGGGCGCCTTCTGTTGAGACGGGCACCACGGCGAGGCTCGTCTGAGCCAGGCCCGGGCGCTGCGGGCGCTCCGTCCCCTCGCAGCGGCGTGCCTGCTCCTCGAGGGGTCGCGGAGCGGGGCCGGGTCGCCGTGGTCACCCTTACGGTGCGGTTTGCAGATGCTTTCCTTTCTCCCCGCATGTGTCCGGCAGGGCAGCGGGCCTGGAGTGGTAGGTCCAGCAGGGAAGGAAGCAGGGCGGGTCAGCCCTGCTGCCGTGAGCGCTGGCTGGAAGGAGCGTAAAGGCGTGCCCGGGTTCCGTCACCGTCAGGTTGCCCTTGAATGCTGCCCCTTAACTATTCTAATTGAATAGGATCGTTGCTTATGTTGTGCCCGTGATCGTTACACAGCACAGAAGGCCGTGACCTTTCTCAAGCAAAGTGACAGAAGGTTATTGAAGTAGAACTTCTTGTCTCGCTGTTCTCTTCCTTTTTTTTTCTTTTTTTTTTTTTTTGCTAGGAAATACGGTCAGCATGTCATCCACACTGTTACCTAAACCACAGATGCGCCGCCTTTTGGCCAGGCGGATGAAGTTTCATCTCTTCGGGGCATTTTTTGTGTCTCTAGGATGTGCGGCATTGTACAAGGTGAGATCACGACTCATTCAGTTATTAACTGGCTTCACCGGAGCGTTGTAAAGTTTGTGATGCTGCCTCATTGAGCTTTTTCACCTGAAAGCTTTAGTAATGTATTGCTGTAAGTGTGTTCCAAGAACACAAACACATCTTTGTCATCTTTGTGTGAAGAAGTGACCTGAATAACCTGATGCCTTACGCTGTGTTCAAAATCATGCTGTTGGTGACAGATTAACCTTAGCTCTCTTTGTCTTAGGCTGCTTGTGATGCTTCACAGAAGCAATGCTCTTCATGTTAACTTTAGATAGCTTGTGACTTTGCCACGGTATCAGAGACATTGGAGAGTTCTTACTTTATCTTTAGACTGACTGCAAAGGCTGCCTGTTACGCTGAGGTGTGGGGAGGACTACTGTGGCCTTTTTCTCTTTTGATGCAGCATGTAGAAATGGAACTTCATGCTTCCAGAATAATCCTGCTTGCAGAACGGTTTGTTTCCTGTGGTATTTTGCATTCTGACATAGAAAAGAAAGTACTTCCAGGATCTTGCATAGTACATCTTAGAGAATTAGGAAACATAAACTCAGTGAATTTCATGGAAGAACTGGGTCTTGCGTCACCCACTGAACATATGCATGCACTGTTAGCAGCTTTTAAATACTTGAGAAGCTGTTGATAAAAATAACTAAAAATTAAGTTAACCTCGGGTTGTTTATCATAAAATCAGCGCTGTCATACTCCGTGGAGACCAACAAATGCCTGTCAGAAACAATAGGCTCGCACAGTTAAAGCTCAGCATCCACTTAACACATCTGATGAGAGGTAGGCAGGCTTGTTTGTGATGAAATTTGTAATGTCCTTCAACAGTCTGTGGTTTTATACCCATGTGGCAGCCTTAAGTTAACACACAAGGAAGGCAGTGGACCATGTTTAGGACAAGTAACTGATGTCAGTAGTAATTTACTATGTTACTTGTTCGCTGCTGTTGGACATATCCACTTTGACCTTTCCTTCACACTTTTTTTGGCTTTTTGAGCATATCCTTGTGCCTCAATTGAGTGAATACCCAAGGAGCATTTTACCAGACTGCCATAGCTTACCCTACAATGCAGTTGGAATATAGTCAGTTATTATGGGATGCCATTTGACTTGGAGTTACAGTTGTGCAGCTGTCCACAGGCATACTCAGAATTTACCATAACAGTTTGTGTTGTGTGTAAAGCTATCGTCAGGCTGGCCATCAGTACAGACAAAGTGTTTCTGGATCTTAAAAATGTCATGTGCTATCTCTTTAAGGTTTCACTGTAGACATTATTTTCCAGAGCAACAGTCAGGAAGACTGAACTGTGGATTTGAACAGGAACAAAGCAATTTTTTACTAGCTTCTGTCATTGAATTTGAGGCTGTTGAGACTGATATCTACTGCTAAAATCATAGCAGTGGTAGCAAAAAACCAAAGTCAGCCAAACAAACCCACCGCCACCTGTAAAGCTTAGCAAGCTTTAATTTTCTGTGTGTTACTTTCCAGTTTGGAGTTGCTGAACCCAGAAAAAGAGCTTATGCAGAGTTCTATAAAAACTATGATCCCATGAAAGACTTTGAAGTCATGAGAGCAGCTGGTGTGTTTGAGTCTGCACCACCAAAGTGATGGTAACCTGCATTTCCAGGTAATAAGCTACTCTGTATTAGAAGGGAAGGTTGGATTGTTTTAGTGAAATGTTGTGCTTCCATTTGCACTTCTTCCTTTTCTGTCAAAGAGAAAGGTGCTCCCACAGAAAATGAAATACAAGTTGTGCTCCTCAAGAGAGCTGTGGGTAATAAAATCATAAACATAGGAACTGAGAAGGGGGAGTAAGGGCAGAATGAGAATCTTCTGAATAACTTTTAGGTGGTATAATGTGTGTGCTATAGCAGACTTGCAGAGTGACACCAGGCCTTTCCATCCTCATGCAGCAGTGTTCCGAACAATTCTGTCCTTGCATGGAGAAGAAGCGAAGCTTTTGCATAAGACTTGCCTGAAATCACTATTATATTGATGTGGTCACGTCTTGAGTTGCTTAGCTCTAGGCTATCAAAACGTACTACTTGTGGTGCTTGTGGTACGGTGAAGGAGAGAATGGAACGACTGTTTCTCCCTCACTGCATGGATCTCTGTGTGAAAAGTGGAGACAGCTTCCACACATCCTTTTGTCTTTTGAGGCTGGTGAGGGGGGAAAGATAACTACTCATGAGAGGAAATACGCGTACAGGCATGTATTAAATACATATATTTAAATACATATAAGTGTGTGCACTTCTAAAAATCACAGTGGCATGCGTTGTCTTAAGACTCAGATTTTTGCCTTGCTGCATTCAGCTTGAATAGAATTTTGTTCGGGGTACTCTTCTCATTATGCTTAACACTGCCTTTTAACGAGGACTACCAAACTTTGTTCTCCTTCCTTCCTATCGTAACACCAGGGAAAACAGTCTGGATTTCAACCTTGTCATAGTTATTAATAAGCACACAGCCAACTGCGCAGGCTCATGGTGTGACAACGAAGAATTCCTCCCCCATTTTTCATCAAGATTTCTGACGCTGAGTTCTCTGCTTCTCTTAAAATGACTTCAGACTAATGTAGGATGATAGCTTTTTCATTCTTCTGGAATGTTTTCATATTGTGATCATTATGTGATAATCTGTGGCTCTAATTATCCTGTCCAGCTGGATTTTCTCAGCCTGTTTGCTTAAAGCAGCAAGATTGAATAAAACATTTGTACTTAACACTGTTAGCGAGAAATTTTGTTGTGTGACAATCTACAACTACTGTCTGGTTTATGCATAATGCAGTTGTGTAAAGAAGCAGAGCTCTAGCTATCTAAGCCATCCTATAGATTATTTTTTCTTCTTTTCCCCTTGAGGAAAGAATGTCTGTGCTGTAGTGGTAATGACTCCAGAAAAGGTAAATAACAAAATGACAAATTTACTTGGTTTTAATCTCAGTAGTTCTGCCTCTGGTTTGGTCCTTTCTAACAAATAAGGCCTTTTTAACTTTCCTAGACACTGGATTGCATTCTTTAGTCAGGTGGCCTTCATCAGAGTGTTCGGAAAGGCCATCTGGTGGTAAAATCATTTGAAACAAACACTGTCAACAGTGATCCATGTTAAATATTTAATTGGAATCATGAACAGGATTTTTCAGTGCAAGTAGAGCTCAGCTCTACTTATGTTCTCATTTGGGGCTTAAAAAAATCAAGTTACACATTGTCTGCACCTGTTAAAATTAAATGTTTCCTAAACATTTCTTCCATTCCTTAATTACACCGGCTCAAATGAAAACGTTAAGGATAAATCTTTATATGTCATTTTGTTTGTTTGAATTGCTGGTGCTTTTTATTCCTTGTCCTACTTATGTAAGAATTGGTATTTTTCTACAGAATAGTAGGAGAAAGGAGCAAACAATGCCACTGTTTCAAATATTCTAAAAAGACTGTGAGAAGGACAAGTACACAAAACAGATGGAAGACATTTTCATTTCCCTCAGAAATTTAAATGTTATTTATGGAAGTTGGATGGAGGTTGAATTTGATGGTTTTTTTTGTTTGTTTTTTGTTTTTTTTTGGTATAATTACCTAGGGGGTATGGTGGTCATGCATATTCTACATCTGCTCTCATTTTATTGGAATATATACTGTATGGGGCAGTAAATACAATGCTGTAACTTCATTTAGTACTCACTCTGGAATCAGTACTTGCCCCTGAAGCTGAGGAGATGGTTGGCAGGGAGGGGAATTTGTTAGTAAAGGTGTTAGTCTGGAATGCTGCACCAAGTTTGTTCCAGCTGGGGACGTGAAGAACGTAGCGTTTATGCATGCGTTTACAGTTCTGGCTACTGGCACGGACTGTGTGGAGGTACTGGTAAAGGAAACTGAACATAGGTCTGGGGAGTGTCCTACCTCTAGAGTGTGCTCTGTAATATAAGAAAGGGGCAAGTTAAGAATTTGGTGCTAACCACTTGCATGACTCTTGTCCTGGAACACAGCTGGTCTTGGATTGTGTTCAATATAATGTGGAGAAGCAATTTGAATTTGGTTTTCTTCCTTCCTTGGTAGGTTGCCTACACCACTTGTTTCCTCTCTGGCTTCTCTCTGAAAGTTGCATTCCTTTCTCTTTCAGGCCCTTAGCAAGATTGATTCAGTTATCAGTGCTGCATGTATAGTGAATCTGACGTGCTGTGCAGGATTGTTCCAGCTCTTGATTTGTTCCATGTTTCACTTCTGTTTGCCACATGAAGGGTGTGTGAATCTTAAACTGTCAGGAAATAACAGAGGGAATTCCTCTAGACTAAACTACCACATAAACATTTCTTTCTATTGCTTTGCTTTCCTACCTACTAATGTCTTTACTGGGAGTATGAAGTTTGTCCAGCATAACTTAATTTCTTTTTATCTTGCAGATCCACAGATCCCCTTCAACCTAAGGAGACTTAATGACCGAACCTTACGTGTTCACTGAATTATAAATGTAATGCACTTCAGGATATGACGTGCTCTAATATATCTCAATAAATAAAATACGTACATCAGTGAAGCTTAATTGTCTTCATTAATGGTCAGAATGCTTACATACTTGAAAGAGTGGTAGACGGTCTTCATAAGTTGTGCTAGAGATCTAAGGTTACTGTTCTGTTCCCCGGGAATTATTTGCATCTTTGTTTTTATCAAATTCCATATTTGATAAATATGTTCTTAAACAATGACGGCTAGGTTGTTTTTGCTGCTGATGGGAGTATGCAAGTGGATAGTTGTTACAGGAAGGGAGAGGCTGGATTTCTGGAAAGGTCTCTGGCTTCAGAAGTGAACTAACCTTCAGATGAGAAAAATGGTTGGGAATTCTGGAAATGCATCAGCCAACCTTCATAGCTTTCCTACAATTGCTTTGCCTTCCTTACAGCAACAAAGTGTTACATCAGGACTTAGAAAGTATGCAAATGACCACTCTGATACATGATACAGAACCGCAACTGGGAAATTACTCTAAACTGCAAGTGTATTCACATGTATGTGATGTACTAAGGGCTGTAATCCAAGACCTGCTGCTCTTATCCTCCACTTCGGTATCAGTCATACAGAAATTGCTGTGTGCGTTGCCTGTAGCTGAGGTTGAAAATGTATGTATCTGTGTGGCTGAAGCTCTTGATTGCTGAATGTGGGTACTGTGAGAGGAGTCAAAGCTGATCATGTGATAGAAGGGAAGGCTTTGTATGAAGAAGCATGACAAATTAAGCCATCTGTGTTGTATTTGAAGGTCTTCAGTTCAAATCCTGTTTGGAGTAACTCTTATTCTAAATGGATCATTAACTACTTAACTTAATAGGTAACTGTGAGCAGCATTTGCACTAATGAAAGCACGTAAATAATGTATTTGATCCAGAACACTAATATGGAGCAACATGGGATTTTCTTTAAACTTTCAGTACGTGCAGTGTTTCCTTTGAGCAAAGAAAGAATTTGACATTAGTGGTGGAGGGGAAACCATCTAGTCATCAAAATACCCCTGCTTCTATAAATGTAAACCAAAGTTTAACAATTGCAAATGATACCAATTTATCTTCCAAATGTACAGTATAAACACGGTATGCCATTATAGACTGACTAACATTTTCTCAGCCGTGTCTGCAGGTTCAAATAGTCAGGGGTCTTCAGTCATAATGACAGCTCCAGAGGCAAGGGAACTTGCTACTGGCAGGTGTGTGAACAAAAAGAACCCCACTTCCCTCCCAGCTCTAGCCCATGCAGTCATCTCAGTTGCTAGGAATGAATTTGAAATTCTGAGTAAGTAAGTTGTTTATTCTGAACTGTTAACTGCCAACTAGAGTTGTGTGTTCATTCTGCTACTGGCATTGTTTGATTCAAAGAAAGGAGAATTCTGTGACAGAAGAGCTGTTAGTCTGTGCAGCAGAACTCCTTGGAGCTGTCTAGATGTGTTCAACAAGATGGAAAGGTGAGCTCTGCTCTGTTTGCACTGCAGGAGCCATTAGGGTGTAAGTAAGTTGTTTATAATGCTATTGTGTTTTCACAAAACAATGCAAAGTGAGTACTTCCTTTCAGCCTGCAATGCCAGCTAACCTATTCCTTTCCTCTTGACTGGGACAGGACGGCAAAGCTGAGGCCCTATATTATGAGATAGGCAGAAGGGCTAACCTGCTATCAGCACGGAGCTGTCACTTTTTCTTGTGGTTCTTCTCTAAAGCTGCATCTTTCTTAACAAACAGTTGGGACCTAGTACAGTACAACAAAGGCCTGTGTGAGCAAGACCCTACTCAACTGCCTGTGACAGGGTCCGGCATGCTGTTTACAGGAGATGCACAGCTTGTCTGCCCTGGGGCCACCTCCACCTCTGACTGTCTGTAAAGGGTGGTTGGCTTTTTTACTTTTTGCTGTATTTATATGTGAAGCGATATATAAAAAAGGGATTGTTTGATCTAAACTAGTTTGGGAAGGGTCTTGCCATCTATAAGTGACTATGCCTCCAAGCTTTTGGCTGGCTTGCTTTATTCTTGAGTGTTTGAGGAATGATTGATTGTTCTGGAAGCAAACTAAAAAGATAGATTTGAAGTTGTGAGCTCTCCAGGTCTAAAGAGCATTATGAAAGTAGGTATGCTTTAAGGGTACACATTGGAGTGCTTTAGCGGCTAAGTACAGGCAGCTGCTCTTTGGACAACTTTGTTTTCATAGTTCACACAGCTCATATGTAGGAGAGGCTGATTTATATGCCATCTCCGCACATGTTTCCATACGAGCGGTCAGAAGGGGGAGAAGGAACCTGCCTAATGCAGTAAAGATGCTCGCTTAATTCACTGAAGAAGAGCGCAATTTAAACAAGTGTTTATTCCAAGAGAATGTAATTCAGGAAAAACACAAATACAGTGTAAACAACGGCTGCAGTCTACAAAGTTCTAGGAATCGAGCTGCTGCTGTCCCTCATCCTTCACAGGTGTGGCTGTGTCCTCTCAGCCGGTTTCTGTGCCACATGTAAGAGGAACAGATTGCTCTAATTCCTCTGGTGACTGCAGTGCTGTTTTGATTCAGCTAGTCACAAAACCGTAAAACTTTTCAGCACATGTTTTGGCAAGGTAACGAGCAGCTTTTTACTTCCAGAGCATTGTCAGGATCTATTGTGTTTTTTGGTATATGACAAAGGCCAGTGACCAACAGGAATCTAATGGGGTCTACATGAAGCTTGCATATCTTTATCGTTATTGTTCTACACAGTGACTGTTCCTTCACTTGTAACGGAATGGCCAAGTAACTCACAGAAACAACTATTATAGGAATAGCTTTATTTATCTTTAAACAATCTCTATATTACAATTTATGCATCAGTATGCAAAATTAGAAGTATTAAACTATCTCCATAAAATATTCAGGAATGAAGTGTGTGTATATACATCTATTTTTTAAATAATGATATTTAAACAAGGACTAAATTATTAAAACACTGTATGAAATGTTGGTAAGGAATGGGCTTCTTTCACATTCAGAAAGGACAACTTAGGCTTCTGTCTTTCAGTACACAAGAGACACGGCTTTTAGAAATCACATTTAACAAAACAGAGCTCATGAGAAAAACATTGCCAATACTACATTCGTAGGTACTGTGCATTTGGTCATATCCGGTATGCATAGAAAGTATGAAATAACAAACATGTATCTATTTGCTCAAAATGTTGATCAGCTTTTATTCCAGTTCTTGCCTGTAATTCTGGCCACGTTCAGGAATCCCGAGACAAAATGAATGTCTGTGAGTATGTAGAGAAGGGGAGAAAGTTACAAGCACACTTGAAAAGCCAAGTAAGCTCTTTTTTTTTATTATTTACAAAAAAATGAAGCTGCTCTAGACAGATTTGGTTTATAAAGTAATCTAATTGTGCCCAGAATGATTCCTTCTCTACTACGAACTGTAAACCATCTGAAACTAAAACATGTAGAAAACTCATTTGCCTTGATGTGTTTAAAAGTGTACTGCAATGGCATCATTAACTATTAATTACTGGAAGTGGAACCTGTGGGTCCTTACTTTCAGACCAAATTGAAAAAAAATAACAATTTCATTTTCCTTAGCACAAGTAATATTTGAAAGGTTGTATTTCTAAGTATCCCTATTTTTATCACTTTAAAGGTGATAAGCATAAAATAGGGCTTAAGTAAGCCGGTACTATGCGTAGTGGTGGTGGCTCAACAGTAAGGAAGACCCACCAAAGCTGTATTTAGCACCTGCACATCTATGTTATGAGCTCATAGATTCTCAGTCGCTTTCAAGGAGGCTAAGCTCTGGTCTGTAAATTTTTGAACTGCGTGTTATTGGCTTCCAGCTAACGACCAGACAACACGCAGTGTCATATATACATTGAAAGTTCTGAAAATCTGATGGTGGATGAAATAAAGTTTCTGTATACAGACAGTTTTAAAAATAAATTCATGTTGTAGTTCATGTTTTGTTCTCCAAACCACACAAAGGCACTAGTTTACATTAAGGACTAATGTCCTGCAAAACTTCAGTCAAATAAAGGAAGCTATTCTAAGGTTAAAGTGGTGCTAAAACCCAGCTGTCACTAAGTAACTTAAAACAGCCACACTGGGTTTTTCAGATTTAGTGGGGGAAAATGTTTTGCCTCAGGATGTGTGTGCCGGGGGCAGTGCATGTGTGGGGGGAAAAGCTCAGCCTTGAGCAAGTTTTTACAGCTGAGTTATAAACCTGGTTTACAACAGAAACTGGCAGACCCTAAAATATGATATAGTATGTATTGATACATATGTTTTGTGTGGCAAAAATGTCTCTATGCATGCAATTTATCCTTATTCCCCAATTTTTGGTTATTGAAAGAAAAAGGATTTTGATCGAACTATAGCCTAAGGCTTTTCCCTTTCACTTTAATCATTTGCTGGAACACTTTCCTTCCAGCACCAGCATCTTGGCTAGGGAGCAGGAATGCTGTCAAGATTAGAAAAGCTTAACTTTGTTATTATCTCCTACTTCCTCAAAAATTAAATGCATCTTTTCTTGACACAGGTTACTGCATAGGAGGCGTTATGTTCAAAATGGTAAGATATTACTATCTGCACCACAAGTATTTATTAATAAAATCCCTTCCTCAAGGCTTTATTTTTTACCATTATGAATTTGCTAATGAATACTTGGGCAAAATTTGGATCAACCACATAGTTATATGTTTTCGTTACAGTTGGAAGGTGTTCAGCAGCCACGGCTTGCGGTACTGGCACTGTGGCGGCACTGGGGACAAGGTGGTAAGATGTCTTTGTGATGTACTCCACAAGGCGGTTGTACTGTTGTTCTGATAGTCTCTCTCTAACTCCATCTGCCTGAAATAAGATAACATAAAAAAGGATTACTGAGTAATTGACAGTAACTGCACTTAGTAGTGAAGACAGTAACTTCTGCATCATTTTCTGTAGTTGAAAATCTTCCTCTCTGGAATCTTTCTTACAATAGTTTCATGGATGTTTTAATCAGCAGAGTTCTCCCATCACTGGGTGATTGGTGGCCTCCTCTGCTATTCTGGACAGTTCTGCCTGAGAAGCTCTAGCTCCACCACAGAAAAGTCTAAGCAGAATCTCAGAAGATTTTTAGGGATGGACCTAACACACCTTGCTCAAGAGAAGATCTTTACAATGGACCAGCTCTTTGCAGACAGGAAAAAATCACCTAAAGCCCTCTTAGAAAAATGCCAGAAGCTCCCAGGAGTGTTTATCAAATAGACTGTAGTTCTAATTAGCAAAACTTTCACCCTTCCTCATAAAGTACAATGCATGGCAACCTGCAGTCACTTCTGGGAAGTTGAGTAAGTTTAAGTCTTTCACTCGCTTGATTCAGAATAAGAACTAGAAGCTACCTCCCTATGAACGGATACATCCATCTGCTTCTGGTAACCAAAGATGCACAGTATTACATTTCTTAAAAAACAAAAGATTGTCACTAAAGATGGTTTGGGCATGTTATTCATGGAGAAGAACTCGTGCAAAGTGTCTTCTCCAACGTGAGTTGGAGAGACTTCTCTGAAGAAATCCCTTTTTGTAAGTTGAATTATGCTGAGATTCAAGGCTCTAGTAAGAAGGATGCAATTGATCCATCTCCAGCTAAAGCCAATGCCGGCAACAGAAAGGTGGCACCTACTGCGTGGTTTCAACCAGATTAGGTATTAGATGAAAAGCCATGGGCAAATCTGGCCCTGGAAGATCAGTCTGCTATGTCCTTTTTTTCTCTGAAGAGAAAGAAATTGAAGATGACCGTGACTAGACTGAGAAGGGAAGACATGCAAGCAAGCATCAAGCTAGCTGACTTATTTAAAAAAAAGTATTTCAGAAATATCACCATGGATGCAACAGTGGTATCATTAGCAAAGTAATCCAGAATAGAACTTATTTCCAAAATATGAAAATAACAGAAAGGCAGACACTATCCTAGTGATAGGTTTTTGATGCTTCCTTAGTCAGAGAACTGCGGACCATTTTCATTTCTGCGGGGTTTAAAATGTCTTTCTTTGTTGGATGTCACGCTGAGGATTCAAAGACCGCTGCCTTCAGCCTGTCTTCCAGGAAGTTTTACACGTGCCTCAATGGTATTTTCAAGCAGTGCCATTGGATTCAGTTTAACAGCCAGGATCAATATCTTGTCACATCTTTGGATCATTTAAAGCAAACCATTGCTTATTTGAAGAAAGAATTAGCATGATGCATAGATAGTGACAGCTGTCACGTTCAAATCAAAACAGTCCCTTGCCTTTAAAAAAAAAAGCAACCGAAAAACTATGCCTTTGGAGAAGAATTTACTGCTCATCAAGCAGAAATGCTCCTGTTTTCAATCATCACCACAAAAATGCTAAAGGAAGCAGGCTCTTGAACAAACTCAGAAGCTCAAAGTTGGAGCCTGTGCTTAGAAACAATGAAAATGAAGAAACGGGCAGAGGAAAGCATGGTTTCCTCTACACTCTCCTTAAAGGGAGGGGAAAAAAATGGCAAGGCAGTCTGCTGCTGCAGCAGATAGATACATCGCAAACAGTGGAGAATGTCTGAATGATGGCCTCAGTCTGCTGTCACAGAAAAAGCACCTCAGCAGTCCATCTCTTTTACCAATTGAAAGGAGAGAAATATGCTGAATTAGCATCTATGTAAAATAGACTATAGTTCTGACTCCACGCTGACCAAAAGACAGAAGTTATCAAAGGAGGTGGAAATGGTTTTGGCATCCCACTCACCTATGTGGGTAACCCATTATTTATAGGACCATCAATGAATGTCAGTGGGTGCCGTTTTTCTGCGTGAAGGAAACACCTCTGCTCCATAGGCACTTCCATGTCAGGCGCCATTTTGTCAGACTGCCCCTCTGCTGCCATACCTCTAACTTCCGCCTCTGATGTCACGGGCCAATATAATAAAATAGGAGACATTACTTTTGGAGCAACCCTCAGAAAAGAGGGTAGATTTAAATGAGATGTAAGGAAGAAATTCTTCACAGTGAGGGTGGTGAGGCACTGGCAGAGGCTGTGCAGAGAGCTGTGGATGCCCCATCCCTGGAGGTGTTGCAGGCCGGGTTGGATGGGGCCCTGGATGCCCTGGACTGGTGTTTCTGTGTCCCTGGGTGGGAACTAGCTCCCTTCCAACTCAAACTGGTCTGTGATTCTTTGATTCATTCAGACCTAGGCCATATCCCACAAATACAGCATAATTATTCAGGAGGAAATATTAACTGTACTTGGACAATCTTCCAAAGCATCTGGGATCCTACCTGCTTCCAGATGACCTCATCTGTAACTGTCTGCTTCTCCAGCCAGTTTCAGTTTAGCTTATATTGTCAAGACAATAACAGAAACTTGGAATTGCAGTTATTCAACTTTTTTTCCTCCCCTAAATGGGACTTAGCATTGTCACTACGCTCCTTAACCATTTTGAGAATCTGTCATGTTAATAGCCAAACCAAAACCATTCAATCAATCAAAACTTGAACAAGGGTTGCATAGTGCACCTGCTAGATGAATCTTAAAGACTACATGGCCTTTAAGGTTAGATGGCCACGTTTTCTGGGTTAAGAATTTTAATTTTTTTCCTAAAATTCCTCCAGCTATGATTTATAAAGAGTTATCCTTCAGCAGTTCTAACTAAATCTACAGTAGCTACAGCATATTTCTTGTAGCAGTCCAGATGTGTGTGTAGCAATTATGGTCTGCTTTGTGCACACACAGTGAGTAAAAAGGTCTGTTACTTTAGGTTTTTTTCCTTCTCACTATTTTAACAATATACAGAGTGGTTTTCAGCTCCAAGTATGACACAGGTAGCATGCGTGAAAACCGTGTTGCAGACCATCACAAAGAAATCCTGGAATATCTGAAATTCCAGGGCCCTTCAATTTTTGCTGCCTGCAATGAACTACATCAAGAGCAGTTGGAATAGGAGGCTCTTAGAGTTTGATGCCTGTCTGGAAGCAAGCAGTGTCTCAATGACTTTGGAAGACAATCCAAGCACAATTAATGCTTCCCTTTCAATAACAATGTTGTCAGTGCCAGAGTTTTCAAGATTCCATCCAGGTTGTTCCTAGCCAGATGGATTAAGTTATATCTTGTGGAGGCGAACAAGCCATCAGGCACACTGACTGCCGAAAGAGTCAAAATATGCTCTATAACATCTCTGGTGATTACAGCTGTAGAATAACTCATGTTTGTTTCCTAATAGTTCCAAGAAGCTGAGGAGAGGCAAAGGGAGAAACTGTTTTGGGCAGAGCTGAAACAAAACTTCTGGCAATTACTTTGGGTGGACAATAAGACCAAAAAAAAGTGTGTTTTTATAATGCTGAAATGATTTGTTTCAATTTGTTTTTTTCCTAGGATCTTTCACTAAAATAATCAGCAAAATAGATACAATTTACATTTGGCAACAATACCTCATCATAATATTTTGGACGACCTGACTGGGCATTTTTTCAGCAAAAAATGTCAATGTTCACCAATGTCATCATGTACAGAAGTGCCTGCACTTCAGCTGCAGCAAGACAGCCTACCATTAATAATTGGGAGTCATGTCTATTCAGGTGAAGATCTGCAGCTCTGATGCTGCTTATCTGCAAGCCATAGCTTGCTGCTCCTAAGTTTGCTTTTCCTTATCACATTCAAAGAGCCTTGATACACACTCTTGTTGAGCAGCTGAAAGGGAGGTCTTGGCTCCCATAAGCACCAGTGCTCTACAGAATTGACTTTGTTCCACCTCTGGGGCTCATGCACTCTTCACTGCTTTTATCGTGCCATACATTTTCACTGCATTTCACTGCAGTTTCAGCCTGTATCAGCAGAAGACACTGTGTACACAGAGGCTGGGTGGCTCATGGCTTACAGCTCCTGGCATTGCTGTGCCACTGGAATAGGAGGTCCCATATTTTTATCCACAGCTAAAGAAAGAAACATGTATTTGGTCCAGTAACTCCAAGGCAGGTCACTTAATGGTGTGTATACTAGCATGTGTACGTAGGAATGTTGGATTCTGTGCACATGTCACGTAGAGTGGAGCATTTACACAAGCCACTTGGCCTAGCAGTCCTATATATTGCCAGCTGCAGCAGCTGTGGGGACTAGAATTACTCCCTGTCCCTTGCCTTTCCTCCTAGGCAGGCATCACCATCTTGCAGCAACCTTGAGCAAGCAGCCCTCCCAGCAGAGCAGAAGCCTACTCCTCACCCCATGCATAACCAAATATAAAGACAAGAGCCACCACAGCTACTACAACACAATTGAAAAAATATGGCCCGTTGCTAAAGTTAGGGTTAGGTTAAATTGAGTCCATCAATAATCTGAGGGAGAACAAATCAACTTCCCTCCAGGACAGTAGTTCTACACTGAGCAGGATGGACTGGATTCAGTAGAATGGGTGCCTCCAGCAACCACATAGCGTTCAGGGAGAGAAAAGCTGGGCTTTGGCCACTTGCATCAAATTTAAGTAATGCCTCATGTAACACTGCAATGCAAAAGGGCAACTTCAGTCAACAGCACTCCGTGAGACTGATGTTACTGGAAAGACAAGAAATGTAAATCGAGAATTCAGCATTTAAAAAGCCTTTTGCAAAAATTCCAAGTATTGTCATGACACAGAGGAAGTCCTTGTTCTGCTGGAATCAATGGCAAAATTCTTTGGTGACCAGTGAAGTTTGGATTTTACTGAGGGCGCTGAAGCCTCTCTTACTTCTGGCACACCTCGTATGTTCTGTTATTTTACATATGTTCTTTTTTGCATATTTGAAACAGAAATCTCTGGTATGGCAGTCTGTTAACTACCTGACATCCTTTTATAAAAAACAGGAATTAGGACATACATGTGTGTTTTTGAAATCACAGAATCATGTGATTCCACTTGAGATTTTAATACAATAAACATTGTTTCCCGAAAGTGTAAAAATATACCATTCTTCTACCATTAAAAGATGATAATTCATCCAAAACCTCAGTATTCAAATGGCCTAGAGATCTTTCAATAGAAAGATGAAGGATTTATGCTCTTCCTGGCAAACACTTGGTGCCTCCAATCTCAGCAAGAGAACTGGTCTTTTTTAAAGATAGCATTTGCAAGAGAAGGAAGATCTAAAGAACTAAATAGAGCTAGCAGCCAAGAAAGAGCACTTCCTTGAAAGCGGGGAGATAAGAAACACGCTGAAAGGAGGATGCGTCAGCATTACTAAACTGTTAAAACAGAATTCACAGAATAATGAAAGGAGCTGTTCTTACTGTGACTTTGTAGGCACAGCTCTAACTGGCAAACAATAAGCACCTCATGTACCTGCAGCTAGGCACGAGAACTTCAGAAACAAGGTGGTGCTTGCCAAGAACCTACACTTCCTCTAATTTTTCCCTCAGAAAATCGCTGTCACAGATACTAAATTTCATGAGGATAGAAGAGAGGAGACAAGTCCCTTTCAGGGACAACAGTCAACGATGAGGTGTGTGAAAACAATGGGCGCTCTGGTTTGGCACTTAAACCTCTGGTCTCTGAACCCAAAGGTGAGTGTTCCCGCTGCCAGAAGCATCACCAGCACTGTGACTTTATCTTTGACCGAAAATGTCACTCAGTCTTTACCTCCGAATCACAAGGCACTCTCTGTTGCTTCAGCTGCACCTTCAGTAGGTCCTTTTGCTGATCATCTTCCAGACAGTCGATTTCAGTCACGGGGAAGGCCTGCTGCTGCGTGTCTTCGCTGATACTGACCACAAAGAGCACCTCCGAAGTGAGCAGCAAGCAGCCGTCGTGCTGCTGGCCCGACCCGCTCACAATCATGACATCTAAGGCCATATGGACCTCTGGCTTCCCTAGAGATTGCAGCATTTTCCTGCGTTATCAAAGAAAAAAAAAGAAGTAGTCAGTGTTAGGCACTGGATCCTCAGGGACTTCTTTTGATCACTAATGCTCTTAAGCCTGTAGCTATCGTCTACAAATAGAAAATAAGCCATGGAATACATTCCAAATCTCCATTACTGAACAATGTAAGACTCAAGATTTAGTGGATAAATGTGAAAATGTTATTTATCAAAACTCCCTTATCATTCAATGCAAAGTTGGCCTAATAACCATGCTAGGTCAGCCTATTTCCCATCCTAATAGAAAAATTCCCTGAGAAGTGGCTTACAAATTCAGCACAGAAAATAAAGCTATCTTCACTAACAGCTGTTTCTGGAGATGTGCAGTATTTTTCTTGGGCTCAGTGCAATGATAAATAAGAGCTCACTGAATGCCATTAAATAAAGATCAGCTCTGTAGTTCCAAAGCTGGAAGCAGATCAGCAGCCCATCATTTGCAGATTGGGTTTCTATGCACTACCTTCGTGTTTAATGTTCCTAAACAAACTGCCATAACTCAGCCTTTCCTAGGGAAGCAGCCTGTTAACTTGACCACAGGCCAGAGCCTATTAATAAACAATGTGGATGTAAAAATGAGCAAGTGTCTAAATAATTTTACCAGACATATTTGACGTGGCTATTTGGAGCCTGCTCAACTTGTTGATCATTTGGATGAGAGCGCTGCTTGGGAAGCTGAGAAAGTCCAGCTCCGTGCAAAATACCTGTGGTAAGAGAATGTAAGGTTTTTAGTAGTTGTTTTCTTCAAAACAGTTACATGTTGTAGTGATGTCATCTGTTAAAAGCAGTTCATAAAATAGTGCAGATCCATAGTGATGTCACATCTCTGGAAGCCGTAGTCAAGATAATTCATTAAATATTACAATGCAAGGGTTGTGCACTTAACCCCGGTGATCTTGCATTAGCAAGAATCAAAGAAAAAACAACAACCCAAAACACCACATGCTCTAAAAATCTGCCATACATTTGCAATTAACAGAAACATAATGCTCCTGAGAGCCATCATTTCAGAGAAGGATTGGACATATCTCTTACAGTTTATGTATAAAAATCACGACTGTTGTTAACTCTCTTGGTTAATATTAAAATACTTCCACGTATGTGCCACAATTGGTACAAATTTGAAGGCAAGTTTGCCTAGGTCCTCTGTGTTCAGTTACTTAATCCATCTGTTAAGCACAGATCCATATACATTCATGAGATCTCCCAGGGCATCTGGTTTATTGTGAACTCTCCTTAATGCCCACACAGAACGAAGACTAGAAGCAGCAGTTTAACAGGGTTCTAAACAGGCTATCCAAGGCTGAAGATGATACAGAACGTGTGCTTTCAGATGGCTTGTGATCTTTTAAAAATGAGGTACGGTCACCACAAAGAGAATGAGAGGGTTGCCATACATTCACAAATGAAGTAGCTTTAGAAATTTTAACAAGAAAGACAGGAAGTAGGCTAAGCAGTAAGCAGTAGTGTCATAAGGTTTAGTGCAAAGTTACTCTTTGAGTAAACTAAGTTGGTTTTTTTTTTGTGTACTAATTAAGCATTCTATTGAAGGAAAAAGGCATTTTTCGCATAAGGGTGTCAATAACTTAGATTCCTTTTTACACAATGGATAATAATTTAAACAAAACATCAGCACTGAGAAAACCCTTTAATTTTTAACACACATGTTGATGGTAATACTTAAAAGCAGCATCCCAGTTGTAACAGTTGGCTTACCGAGGTTCTCAGCATTATGT
>JANHGO010005219.1:0-23439 GCA_024606505.1 Aquila spilogaster
TCAGAGCTCCTCTCCAGCAGGTCATCCCCCAACCTGTACTGGTGCATGCGGTTGTTCCTCCCCAGGTGCAAGACTCTGCACTTACTCTTGTTAAACCTAATCTGGTTCTTCTCTGCCCAACTCTCCAGCCTGTCCAGGTCTGGGGTATACCCAGGTATGGGGTACATATATCCATTAATTTCTCCTGAAAAATTTCACTCCTGCAAATACTGTCATCTCCTGCCAGGAGATTCTTATCTTCTGTGTAAAGGATGTTTTAGAATATTTAAACTCCTAATGGTTTTACGTACTTCTGTCATGGAGCTGCCTCTTTGCTATCTCAAGCTTGCACAGCTGTTCACATTCATATTGTATCAGTACAAAGTGTTGTCACTGGAAAGTTCTGATCCAGGGACACTGCAAAACCCATTGAATAGTTGCAAGAAAGAGAAGCACTTCTGCACACTTCTTCTCTTTGAAAAACAATTCAGCAAGACAGCTAGAATTTAGAGAGGTTTGTTTTTTCAATGACAGCTTCTGGGTATTTTGCTGAAACAGAGAGAAGAGCATTACCATGTGCATAAGAGAAACCCCTCGTAACCTGTCACATCCGAGTATGTCCATTTCTCAATCAAATGATGTAAAAAAGCTTATTTGGGCCTGCAGTACTTCTGAATTCAATTTAGAACTGTTTACAGATAAATTTGACCTTTTGAGGGTATTGAAAATGTTATCTGAGAGGCACAGTTTTGTACTTGGCATCGTGAAAAATTTTGTAAAAAAAAAATTCTGAATAGATTACCATAGCTTGATTTACTGTCGTGGAACTCTAACAATATCAACTAGTGGCCAATTTTCCTCTGCGTGAGGAAACATATTTCCTCATAAACATCAAACTGCAGACAGGAAATTTGCTTACAAAGTGAGTGACATTTTGTACCATTGCTCTGTAGTTTATAAAAAGGCCATTGCAAATGCAGTTTGTCATGAGAAATAAATGTGTTAGACTCCTGCTTCTTCCCTCCATTTAACAGACCTCCTTTAAGACTGAGAAGAAGGTGTAGTGATAAAACATCCCATCTCAGGAGAAAAATCATCAGAACCACACAGTGTATTAGCCACCATCTGCCTGCAGATTCCCCTGATGCCCTTTTCCAATTATCAGGTCCAAGAAGCAGCCTTGCCGTAACTTATGTCTAGACTGAAATCTGCTGACAGCATTTACCAGCAGATATTTTTCATGTTGGTTTGGTAGCAGCAAAAGAGATCTTTCCTATTGGCACTTACAACTCAAAGCTGTCAGCTACACCTGAGTGCCCGTGACATCTCTAACAACAGCCAGTGCTCCTTCTGCTTCAGCACCCTGCACACACATGTATCTGTTTTGTCCTGTCATGCACCTTGCCAACACTTGTTGGCTGGCCACTGTGATCATATGGAGCGTTCTTATTTGCAGCAATAATAGTTACTATTGGGTTTGGCTTCACTCTTCAATGCCTTGAAGGGTTGGGGTCTGGCATCAGACCCTATTCTGCTTGGATGTCTCTTTGGATAAATGATTTCTTCCTGAATTAGGCAGCACCTTCATTTAACTTTCATTGCTATCTCTCTTTTCACTGAAGGACTGCCAGAGAAACACAACAGGGGAACACTGTGAGCAATGTCCAGACGGCTTTGTTGGTGACGTTGTTGGAGGAGCACCCACATACTGCCAGCCCTGCCCCTGCCCCCTGCCAGAAGCTGCCAAGTACGTAAAAGAGTCTCTGCTTTGATTTGTGCTGGTCTGGGCCCTTTGTAAGGTTGGGTAAGCATCCCTGCCTCTATGCAGCAGACAAAGCAGCTGCCCTTCCCAACTGAGAAAACTAAAAGCTGCTCCCATTTATTATCACAGGAAACAAAAAAAAAAAAAAACCAGTTTCCCTCTGGAGGGTAAAATCAACCAGGAGAAAGCATGGCTTGGTGGACTCCTGCGCAAACAGTGGCTGAATCTGCTTAATGTGGGCACAACTAAAAGGAATGGGTGGGAGGACACTGTGACCAGTATAGTACCACTTCAACTGACACAGCTACGAGGGCAAAGATCCCTGAAGCCTAAAAGAAACCCAAGACCAAGCTAAAGGCCTCTAGGGTTATCCATTTTGTGTCTTCAGAAGAAACAAAAAACTACGAACTGTGACCAGTTAGAAGCCTAGTGGCACATCAGTAAAGCATCTGATCAACATATTATTAGCTCCCTCTTGCTTGAGGTCTGTGCTATATGAGAGGCATCCAGGCAAATCCCACTGTAGTGCACAGAGGAAATGCTACTAAATACTTGCCAACAGGTTGAAGCTATTTTTTACTGAGCTACCTACTCCCCTTGTGGTTTTTTTCCCATTCCACTTGCAAGCAGGGCTCCTCAGCACAGGGGAATTTTCTTATTGTGTTTGTTTACAGTTGCTATAGCATTTCTCATCCAGCCCCAAGGTGGGACCAGCCTCACTTTGCTCAGCTGCTCCGTGGCACAGGCTCAAAACAGCAACAGAGAGCAAAACCTCTCCAGCCAAACTCCACAGATTACCTCTTGGCTTTCACAGTGAGCAGTGGACATGAGGAGGGCCACAGGGTGGGGAACGGCTATAGCTGAAAACCTGCAGCTTTGACTGGATTAGAGAGAAAACCTTCAAGAGTCAGGGGAAAAACCTGGTTTTGCTTACATGAGTGAGCTCATAGACAAAACTTCCTGCTTCCTCCACTTTCTGCAGCAGAAGTAATGCCAGAAATAGGAGAACGATAACAGTTGGAAGTACTGGTTTCTCCTTAGCAAAAGAAAGTGATTTTTATTTCTAACCTTCTGGGCACAAAGGAGCCACTTATAAGGAGAGCACTACCCACCACAGCGCACGGGCAGCCCCAAGGCTCCAGCACATCTCCAGGCTGCCCTCCCTGCAGTGCCACTGGGCAGTGCATGGCCCATCTGCCTCCACCAGCCCCTGCCCACACCCCGCTGGGCTTCAGAGCAGTGCCCCTGACACTGGCAGCCCCAGAGATATGGGGAACCTAGGATTAAGGGAGCTCTGAACTCCAAAGGGCAGCAGTGTGGGGTAGGAAAGAGAGAACAGAACTTGCCAGGAGTCGTCATGTAGATGCTTCAAGAGCACCAATACTTCACCCTTTTAAAGCTATCCCAGTAAAAATCCACTTCAGTTTTTTAGGGTTTTCCTTGGAATCGAGTCCTGAAGGCAGTAGTTAAAAGAGCGTCCTGTCCCAGTTTGCCTTACGCCTGTATCTAAGTAACATGCAGAAATTCTCTGTACAGCATCTTGCATGACAGAGATCTGGCCACAGCAATAGCTGCGTGTGGAACACAGGCAAATATTAATGACTGAGCAACATTCAGCTTTGCGAAAGTAAATTCAAAGAATAACCATCCTGACTTATTCCTGTATTTTTCCTCCATTAATCCTAATCCATGTATACTAAGGCAAAACACAGTAACTCTACCAGAAATTACAGAAGCATTAAAAACCTCAAATAAAGAACACACAAAGGGTAATGTTTTGTACCCTGTGTTGGAAATAACCAGTGAACCCATAATAGTTAGATGAAATGACCAAATCTGTAAACTGACAGACTTATCAGACACATACTTGTCCTTGGGATTCATCTGTGTGTCTCTAAATTTTCTGGCAAGACCATGTTCATATCTGCTGTCCTGGGAACTTTTGGAGTAAACTACATGAAGCATAATGTCATCTCTTTGGAACAAAAAAAGGGGATGGACATTGCTTCACATTTAGCAGATGTTACTTCTTTTTAAACCAGAGGGAATTTTATGAACTGTTCTCCCCTAAAAGATCACAAAAAAATATAGAGCCTGAGGAAGGCTTCAGCCGTATTTCATAACTTAAATCCACAATGTGGTTTGTTCAACTACGTGAAGGAATTAGCTTCTGTTAAAGAAGAGGAAGGCTGCCAAACTCTCATGATTTTCTCAACAAGTCCTCATAAAAGCCTTACTAAAGTTAATTTGTGAATTCTATGAGAAGGATCTCATTTTGTGTTCTCTCTGGTTATATGAAGATGTTCGGAGTCAACACCAACCCAGACACAGATGTATTTGACCCCAAATGTCCCATCAGCTAAGAAATGCTTCTGGGAATTGAAATTTTGCAGGAATTCTTGTCACCCCTTAATGCTGCTAGTTCCTGGAAAAAGCAGTGTGTGGATCATGCTCTTTCCCATTGCTCTGAATCTTTTGAAATCCTGTGCAGAAGGGATACAAAACGCCACAGCTGCACAGCACAGCTTGGCATTGCATTGAAACATGAGATGGACAAGAAGACAAAGACTTACAGTCATTCTCGATGCTGACAGTTCTCAAGGGGCACACAGCCATTTAGGAACTGGAGCTGGTACTGCTCAGGATGAGGTTAGCAGTAGGACTCACAACCTCTCCCTTAGCAATCATGGGCCTACAGCTGGCAACTGCTGCCACTCAGTACGCTGGCTGCCTTCCAGTGCTGGCAGGAATTTGGACATGTAGTCTGCAGACTAACTGAAAACATCTTTAGGACTGCATGTCTTCTTACAGCAGATGTATTTAAATTATGTACCTCACTGTATTTGAAATGAATGGGATCTGTACTTTCCAAATCTGGTTGCTGCTGCTCCTCGGATGTTGTATTTTGTTAAATAGTTGTTAAATTCTGAAAACATACAAAAGCAAAAGTTCCACGTTTTAGAATCTTAGCAATGGAAATTACTGCACGAGGCATTACTGCAGTCAGCACAACTAATTGGCAAGATTGTCACACAAGAGGCACTGAGGTCTTTCCAGCTTTCTCAGAGAGATGGTAGAGCAGCCTTCATTACCATAAATAAGGACAGCACCAGTGAGTTTAGTTTTCACCACTCACTACTTCCAAATGAGATGTGAGGAAAATTGTGAGATTTGCACAGGAAATTACTGCACCCATTCCAGAGTCTGAAGGGCTCTCTGCAGTGTTTTTTGTAAGCAATATCATATCCCTTAGAATAAAAGACAGGAAGCAATCAGGTTTGCATGATATACATATTTATCCTAAATCCCTGATCTAAAACACATGTAGCAAAACCTGCAAGTGTCTCTGATCTACACTGCAAGACAGAAATATATATGTATCTGGGAACTATATAGCTCCATAGTGTTATACACTAATTAGTGGTCCTACGCTAATTAAAAAGACTAGACAAAGGGTTTAGTATGCATCACATACAGAGCTTAGGGAAACCTGTGAAGGAATATTGAGCAGTGAGAAATCAAGAGCCAGAGTTTGCATTAACAACATATGTCCATCATTTGTGAAGAAATACTCCCAACTGTTTGCCATTGCCTGCTATTCTAATGATTTACTCTAATGAAATTCCAGCTTTGCAGTCTCCTGTTATCGAAAAAACGGAAACGTGCGCTGTGTCTGTAAGGAAAACTATGCAGGACCCAACTGTGAAAGGTAAGAAACTAACAGGATGACTTAATGCTCAACAATACTGAAGTTCAGGAGCCTTCAAGGGAGCCTTTCCATACTAGGAAGAAACCCTGCACAGTACATTCATTTGATTGAATCATGCTTGTTCAAGAATCTCATTTAGTACCTAGTAAAATCTATAAAGACTCCCTGTGGACAGGTGTCAGATAAGACAGACTTCTATATCTGATGTTCTTTGACCCAATCCTTGCACTCTATGTACCTCTACATGGTGATCTTACTAAAAGAAATAAAATTTGCAAATGAAAATACAAACCAGAAAGAGCAGCTGAAGTGAAAAATCACCTCCATAGATGTGTCTTGCAATGCTCCACTCTGAAAACATAACAGACTTCTCCTGATTAAATTTTTCAAAAGCAATGGAGAAAACGCCTTATCTGATCAAATTCTTAATGAGCAGATGCTTTCATTAAATGTACTTTACACGCATTATTAAACAAAGTCAAGCAAACAACCATAGGTCAGTGTTGCTTTTCAACTCTCCCTCATGTTCACAAGCAATTCCAGTAAACTACAAAGTACACAAATAAATGGAGCTTTGCAGTAGAAATATAACTGACTCTCCTGTCTTACAAAGGGCCATCTTATCATGGACACACACATGGACAATGCTACAGAGAATGTCAGAGGTGGAATTATAATTCTCCTTGAGCAGACAATAAATTAAAACTGCTTTAACACAAAGACTAAGGGGTATCAGAAAGGTTCAGACACTGAATTTCACAATGCCTCATTTTGGTTTTTCTTAAAACCCCTGAATCAGTTAAGAATTCAGTCCACTTTCATTAATGAGCAAGGTTTGAATACAGATGATACTTTAATAGCGAGGGAGAAAGGGGATGCTCAATATGCAAAGAGAAATCAATGTGAAAAAGATAAGACAAAAAAGAGAATGAAGACTTCTGCCCTTACAGAGGATGCAAAAACATCAGCGTATTACCTCTGCATCACTAACACAGTGACAGCAATAGTGAAAGCCCTCTAGACAGATGGCACAAAATGAAAAAAAAAAAAGCCTTGTTGCCTTGTTTCCAGGGCTATGGCTGCATGCTTTTGTTCTTAGGAAATGTCAGATGTATACACAAAGGATAATGCAGACAATTAAAAGGTCAGTGAGGTTTCCTAATGGTTATTAAAATGTCATCCTAGACTACAAGCAAATCAAATCCCATGAAATGAGTAGCAGATTCATAGCAGCAGTGGAGAATGGCAGCAGCTTTTCTTTCTAACAGCTACTGCTCAGCCTTACGCATGGCAGCTGTTTCAAAAGCTGTGTAGATGGGTTAGAAAAAGATACAAAAGAAATCAGCCTGTACTGGTCACTGCATTAAGCCCTTTGCAAACTGCTGCAGTAAGTGGCTTGCAGTGACAAAGAGCCCTTTCCTTCTGCTAGGCTGCTGGTCCTGCTCCCAGTTCATGTCAGACAGGACAAAAAGCATTTCAGAGACTAACAGGAGATGCAATGCTTGTCCCTGTTCACCTGTCAAAGAACAAGCTACCACTAGCTGCTGGTGTTGGCAGCCATCGCACCATAGGAGCACCAAAAGAGAGGGGACGCTGCTCCTGCCCATCCCACATTCCATAGGGCAGCTTGTATCCCCAGGGCAGAGGGCTACATCCTATCACCCTCCTTCCCTTCATGCTCCCTCCCACCTGCCTGTAGCAGAGGGCACAGGGCAGCAGGACACCCTTCCTTGGGCAGGGCTTGCATGACAACCCACTCTGATCCCCTGGAATTGTGTAGGAGGCTTCCTTGTGCTATGTCAGGGCCTTGGTTCAAATCTAGCTGGTTTCTTTTACATGTGCCAGTGAATGATGTAAAATTGTGGAGGCCTTTCCTAGGAACTGTGAAAACCACATCTCAGTTTAACATTTAGGAATGAGTCATTTTTCTCCTGGACTCTGGCAATAAAGCGCTGAGGTGACAGCAGATGAAATGTAGGTTTTGTTAATGTCCAAATGTTAAAAAAACATAATTGAACAAATTATGCTTTAGATTCCAAAAAAATAGTCCTTTTGGCATTGCCAGGGAAGGGGAAGTTAATTTCTTACTCACTAGTAATTGCAGGAAGCAAACAAGGCTGTAAAATGAAACAAAGATAGCCTAGCAGTTTTAATATCTTCACAATGCTGACAAATCACGTGGGAGAAGAAATATTCTTTCTTAGCAACAAAGAGCTCCTTACTGATTCAGCAGAGGAAGAAGACACTTACCGCAGGCCTCTACTTTTTCAGACCATAAAGTACAGAGATGGAGCAGTAAGTTTGCACTTGGTAGTCCGTCCTCTTCACACGTGCTAGCTACCAACCATTCAAAAGAGAAAGGCACGGTCCAAGCCTATGACATGCCCTGAGCAGCAAAGGGAAGGGAAAAGTGAGGGTGACACATTTATTCACAGCTCTAAAAGTTCCTATTTGTTTTAGACAGCTACTCTAGATTAGCAGATAGGCTAATAAAAATGAGTCAGATGATCGTAAAAAAAAGCACTTACTTCCAGGCCCACAGATTTATCTGTGAGGATGTGAGGAACTGCCCACTGCATTTCTGGCAAGTGAACTGAATGGTGTATTTCTGAAAATAAAATAAAAAATCACCTTGTCCTTATGAGAAACTGTGGGCCTGATGGGAATAGCAGGCAGTCTTTGGTAGTCACTGTCTGAAAGCCTACACCAGTTGGTGGTACACTCTCACCTGAGCACTGCCCAGTGGCTTCTGTGAGCTGGTGGACACATCAAACAGATGATTATTTGGAAAATTATCTAAGTACAGAAGATAAAAGAGAGATGCTGCAAGGCACTGAGAGCTCAGAATAAATGGTTCCACAGATTTAACCAACCAAACAAAAAAAAAAAACAGATATTTCTTCTTTTTCAAACTTCATATACATCTTGAAAATTTGAAATTTTGGAGAATATGACTATCCCACATTGTCTGAAATATTAGAAAATTATAGTAAGCCTTTTGGCACAACTAAACAGAAGCACCACACATCACTGTCTGCTCTAACTCCCATGGAAATGGGGATCAATTCTGCTCCAGTCAGTTAAATCACAATCTTTACACTCAGTATTGCATTCACATTTCTTTGAGTGCAGAGAACTCCCGGTCACATTTTTATTCTTTACATCTGGGTCACCCAAGTGATAAGATCTGCAGCAAAGATTCTGGCAGCGCTGCAAAGAGACAAACAGACTCTTTGCCATTGGCAAAGGCAGTATTTGAGGCAGCCAAGTGGCTTATATTAAAATGCTTAAAATTTTATATGTTTTTACTGTGGGGGTTCAGGACTGGAACATGAACAAAAGAGTGTTGAGGAAATTACTTTCATTATTAAAAAAAAAAAAAAACCTTCAGTAAATGTAGGAACAGAAAACTGGAAGCTCTTATCAGATCTCCCACATTTTCATTGCTCATACAGAGCAGAGCCAAGATTTGTCACTGTTCATATTTTAGGAGAAAACAGATTTCATCTCATGTCCCCAGCCAGAAACTTGGGAAAGTTAAACTAAGCTGCCTGAGAGCTCACCCTCCTCACCCACAAAGAACAGAACAAACAGTATCTGAATGCAGGGCTTTATGGATGGGAGAAAAGGCAAGGACAACAAGGTGATAAAACAGGATAACATAGAGTACTCCTTAACTAAATCACTCCAACAACCCTCTGACTTCCTCTGTGAGTAATCATTACACCAGCTAGTTACACCTTCCTTCCAGCCATTCTTCATTCCCATTTTGGGGCCGCAAGTCCCCAGCCTCTGTGGTGCAGACTTCAGGGTCATGGGCCCTACTGCCACCCTGCAGCAAGCCACAAGCCACATGGGCTGTCTCCATCCTGACAGCTGACAGCCCTGGTTCCCTCTGCTTCCTAAATACCTGGAGCAGGTGGGAACAAGTATACTGCTACCAGTAGAAACTCCCTTAACCAAGAGCCTGCCCTTTCCTTCCACATGATGACACCAAGTCTATTGCCTGGTGTCTTACAGCAGACCACAGCTCACCCAGGAGCGTGATGTACTGCTAATTTGTCTAGACTCCCAGAAATCATCACAGTTTCAATACCTATCCCATTTCATGACATAGCCAGCATTCAACACAAAGTGACCAAACATGAAACACAACTTCTCTACGGTGCCTGTTGCCCATCTCCTGCTCACCCTCTGCAACCCCCCAGAGACATCTTCCCCTCCTGGGCTCACAGACAGACACTCTTACTCTTTGGTCTCAGCCAACAGGCTAACAGAACAAACCAGAAAAATGCTGTGGATGTAAAGGACTGGTTCAGCACCTGTTTGGTTCTGCAAACACCAGCAGCCATGCCAGTGCGACATCACAGACATTTATTCAGCCCTCTTCCGGTTAGAACTCTGCTATCTGCATCATAATGAAAATAATGTCTGAACTTCCTCTGAGTTTCCACATCACAAAAAGCTGTTTCTTGCCCCAGTTTCCTATATAACACAATATAATTAGAGAGATCCAAAGCTGAAAGAGACCAAAATAAACATCAGAACTGCCTCTCTGCCAAGGTCATGCTGTTATATATTTCAAAACAGTGGAGAACAAATCATTGCCCCACTAAGGATACAAAAAAAATAATGCAGACTGGAGCAATTGAGATATCAGAAGTGTTCAAGAAGGGAAAAAGAAATAACAGTACAGTCTGAGATTAGAGCATAAAACAGCCTCTGCAGGAATACAGCTCCTAACTTCTCTCCTTTAGTGACTGCTGACTGCCATCAATTCATGGGGACATAAATAAGGTCAGAGAATAATGGTACAATATATGAGAATGTCACTGAAAGTCAACTTTGGGCTTACTTCTCCTTTCAGGTGTGCCCCTGGTTACTACGGGAACCCTTTGCTAATTGGAAGCACTTGTAAAAAATGCGACTGCAGTGGCAATTCAGACCCAAACCTGATTTTTGAAGACTGCGATGAAGTGACCGGCCAGTGTCGCAATTGCCTGCACCACACCACGGGCTTCAAGTGCGAGCGATGTGCTCCAGGGTACTACGGGGATGCCATATTCGCTAAAAATTGTACAGGTATTGTCTGTAGTTCAATGTAACAGAACAGAGCAAAGTAGAGTACAGCATGGGGCACAGACTATCTCCCAGAGATGTTTGAATCAATCATCAGATGCCTGGAAGTAGGCCTGGGAGGCTGGGTGTTCCTGGTCACCCTCCTAGTGCATCAATTTGGATGCTCCATCAGCTGAATTACCTGACACTAGCTTGTTTGCCATTGCACATGAGGAAGTCTCAAGAGCACAGACCCCACATCCCAACTAAATGCCAGACAGAACTTTGGCCTTGTGCCCTTTGTCATTGCTTTGGCTCTGGGAGAAGAGACTGCATCTTTCTCCAAAGGGAAGAGAAACAACCACAGTGAAAAGCAAAATGCAAGTGCTCAGAGCAAGGACTCTCCCAGTCCCATTGACAGCTTCCTTTCCTCAAGGACAAGAACACAAATGGGGAGGATGGATCACTCCTAGCTGTCAGCTTGTCTTGAATGGAAAACATTCAGGCATGCAACCAGCTTAGACATTTGAAGTGCTCTTGGGTTCAAGATACAGTCCCTGGTGCGTTTGTGATGTCTTGATAAAACTTACATACTTCTTATAACTCAATATGTACCTGGAGTTTTTATTCGCTTACTACAAAGCGTTAAGTTTGGGGGCCTGGAGGATAGAGGCTGTGAGGACAGTCTGGACTCAAGTGTCTTGTGTGCAGCAGTCTTCATTTATGCGGACAGTGTATGATGCAGTTCCTTCCTGTTTTGTTCCTGTTTCTGAAGAGTAATTCACCTCACTAAGTTACATGAATTCAATTTACACTGAATAGGGAGAAGAGGTAACACACAGTAACCCCAAAAGCTGATCACAGGTATCCAAACAAGCCAAGGACAGTGGCTGCAGGGAGTTGCATATCCTGAAGCTCAGTTCATATCTGGATCTGGGCACCTAACACAAGTCTGCAATTCAATCTCTGTGATTTTGAGGTTGTAAAAGCAAATTCTGCTTATGCACTTCACTGCCTAGCTCTGTTCACCACAGATGATGCAACTGCAGTTCTCCAATAGAGAATGGCAGCGTACTTCATGGCTCCTGAGTGCCATGAGGCAGGAGAAATGCACCCAGCTCTTTATCTCAGTCACAGCAATTGTGTGTGCCTTGGCCATGTGCAAAGCTGAGCTCCAAACAGCCAAGAGCATCTTTGCCAAAAGTCTGAGGATTACAAGGAATTTCAAATGTATAATCAGACAATGCAAAATGTCATTTTGGAAGGCTTATCTGAAGCTGTCACACTTCCATCAGCTCAACAGAGTTCTGTTTTGTACCAATGAGGAGTTGCAGAAATTAGGGTAAGAATGCGTCCATATTATTTAACTTTCTGATATACAGTTTAAGTAGGATTTTGTGGTGCATGCAGACTATGAATCAGCTTGGTAATAATCTTCATTAGCAGATTTTCTTGTAGTATTTGATCTTTGCTAAAAATAAAAAGTGCCTAGGCACTTGAATCTTTTCCCCTTTCAGCAATCTTTTGGTTGACTCTAGCAAATCCTGATTTTGAAGTATTATGTTTCAGAGAGTTACGCAGTCCTCATTCTATCTTCACTTCTGCTAAACACCCAAATGTGTTGTTCTTGATAAATGGCAGCTGCAAAGATCACCCGCCTCAGTCAAAAAATCCATGATAGCCAAACTATTGCGTTGGCTTACAAGGCAAGCTTATAATTTATTTGGCAGTTTGCAATGACTCGGAACTCTTACTTAGAAAAATACTGATTCTGAAATAAGATAATTATCTTCTTTATAAAAATAACATTTAAAAAAAAGCATATAGAATAAAAAAAACAGTCTATGTACACATCTTCTGCAGAGTACCTGAAGAGGTATACAGAACAACAACAAAAAAAAAAAAGCAAAAGAAACAAGCAAGCAATTAGTTCTATCCAGCTAAGATCTTCCTTTTTTCTTTCAAGTAGAAGAACAAATTTTTGTAGCTGTCAATAGTAGTTTCCAGCCTCCTTTCATTAAATTTCTTAATTATGTGTCCTTTATCCACACTTCAAAGCTTTCTAGAAATATCCCTCAGAAATGCAGGTAAATTAGACACTTTCTCCACCAGTAAACCACAATAGCATCAAAACTCTGAACTCCCTATTAAAAAATGTGGTACCTCCTGAATAAGTAGATGAAATATTGTCAGAACAGCTTTTGAAATGAATTTACTATAAGCATTTGTGTAACAAGCTAAGAGTTGTCCAGTTAAGTAAGAAGACACAATTTGATTTTCTTGAGTACTAACCGAATCCAAACTAGGGTAAAGATACAGGTTAAGAGAAATGTCTGCTTTCAACTGAGATTTCTCTTTCACTTCTTAATTAAAGAAATAACAAATTAAAACAGTGTAGATCGAGGAGCTGCAATACACCAGCTCAAACTTGTGGAGAAGTCAAAAGGTTGATTACCTCACAACATTCATAACCAACTTCTTTTATCACTAGTACAAAAAAAAATGAGTACTTCCACTAACTTTGGTTCAGTTACAAAGAAATATTCCAATGTTAGTGTATCGTGTTGACTTTGAGGCTATATTACACATTTTCCTAGAAAATTCCTTGAATGTTCAATGTGGAATGTAAATATAAGGGAACTCACAGAGAACAATGAATGGGCTGCAATAATACAGCAGTAAACAATTCTGTTAGATATGAGATTCTGCTGAAACCATGAATCACAAGAGTAAAATGAACTCCAGATAAGTCACCGCTGTTCCTCTGTTTTGCTAGTTTTTGTTATTCTATCAAAGTGTTCCAAGAATATTTTAATCTTGGAAATAATATATTTTAAAAGGCCAATTAAATCTTGAGATAGACACTTTAGATTAAAAATTAAACTTTTTAAAAAGCCACTTGTGTTGGCAATAGAAATGCAACTTACTCAATTTAAAAAAATGTTAAACCTCACTTGTTCTTCATTTTAAGTGGTAGGAGATACATACTTTCTGGAATTAGAGTCCACTATCACTCTCTGACAGCTGGAAACTTTACTTGATGGGAGCCTGGCACAGCATTGAGAAGTTCCGCTAGCCTGCAGAAAGATACATAACAAGTAATTAGCATCAGCTGTACTGCTTTCCTTAGCACATCTCCTAAATGTCACCCTCTGCAGATGGTAATGCACAACAGCATCGCTGAACAACTCTGGCCTTTCTGCCTCTGCTTTTGACCAACTGGGAAGTTTTGAACAAGTCACTTCAGCACATACTTTCTGTGTTACTGATCATATTTCATCTGGTTCAATCTATGTAATTAAGGAAAAATCAGTCAAGGAAGCCCTTGATTTTGCGTTGATTACCTTTGCACAATCCTACATACAATCATTTCATTAGACTTGGAATGAATGGGAAAGCTGCGTTGAACATTCTGAAGATTACTATTTTTAAACCCCTTTTTTTTTCCTCAGCATGTAACTGCGGAGGGAGAATGTGTGACAGCCAGACTGGAGAATGCCTTGCAGACAGTCCTGTAGTTTCTACCGGCACAGACTGCCCAACCATCAGTAAGAATAATATTATGAAAATACCAAAAATGAAGATCAGTCTCAGATGCTTGCAGATACTAACTTAACACCTCAGCTCTCTCTCCACTGGGCACTTGTATTTTGATTCTGCAGGGCACTTAAACATGCAAAGATGCAGTGCCTTACCGACTCTGTATTTTAATTTGTGTTTAATTGCCTGACTGAGCCCACAAATATGTTCAGCTCTGTAAAACAGGCTATATGTTTAGGTACAAACTGCAGAGCAGTAGGGATGTATCACCAAAGCTACTTCTCTATGCCTAGAGATACAGAGCCTGCAAAAAAATATTCTAGCCCTAAAATGCTACATTGCACATCATTTCTGTTTTTCTCATTTTACATGAAATATACATTGCTACTGTTGAATTTGACATACACACATCAGTCAGTTGCTTTTTAGCTATGTGCCCTATTCTAAATACAGGAAACCTGGGAATTTTTCAAAAGCGCTATGTTATAACTACTAGTGAATAATGATACTTCTAAAATGTTAGTATTAAGACTACAGTATAATACAATACAGACTATGTGTTACCTATGGATTCCTAAGCCTGTTCCCAAGAAGAGGGATCATGTGTCCAGAAGCACAATCAGAAATAAAACATTTGGCAGCTGCTGCCATCAGGAATACAGACTGTAAAATATGAAGCAAAAGTTCCTACAGTAATCTGTGTTTCATATTCATCTAAGACTCCTGCATTTACTGGTGGTACAAATGTCACTAAGAGCAAGGTGGTATTGCAAGCATTCATACAGGACAAGGATGTAATTCTGGAGCAGCATAATTCAACATGTCAAAACTCTGCTTTGAGAAGTTGCCATTCTAATCGCATAGACAGCCAAGAGTCCGGCTGCTGGACATCCTTACTTCTCATACCACCAGATTTAAAATGCAGAGTTCTGGCTGCTGGCAAATTGAACTTGTTTTTTTGACCCCCATCTGTTGTTCTTTGGGACACAAACATGTGGAGCCCCTAGGGAATAGCCAGGAAATGCCTCATCTCCCTCTCCCTTCTGATTGTTGTGCCGCCTCAATGGCCCTTCAGAGCAGTCCCATCTGGTGCTGCTCAGCTAGAAGCATGTGGCTGTGCTGTGGGACCTTGGGAGTGGGTGGATGAAAGAGAAAGAAAAATGGATGTAAATCAAGGCCCATCCATGACAGAGGGAGGAAACCCCATGGGGCACTCAAAAGTAAGTTTAAATTTTGTCATTAACTTTCACAAGCACTAAAAGTAAAACAACATTTGTATTTTCTTATCAGGCTGCGATAAATGTATTTGGGATTTGACAGATGACATCCGGTTAGCAGTCCTGGCTATTGACGAAAGCAAATCAACTTTATTGAGCATTTCTACAGGTGTTGCAGCTCAGAAACGCTTGAATGACCTGAACCTCACTACTACCCATCTCCAGGTACAAACACTGATGATTTTTTGTTTCGTTTTGTTTTTATGTAATTTTTATCTATGGATTTCTACTCCATTCATGTAAATCAAAATCTCTGCCCTCTCTGCAGAAATTTGGTTTGGGATGCACTGACTTCTTTTTCCCCACACACAGGCGGCAATGTCCAAAAAAAAGGACCACTCCACACTTTGGACCATCCAGGTTGATGATGCTGCAGATGACATGAATGACCTCCTGAGAGAGGCAGAAAACCTGTATGACCAGGTTTGTACACAGCCAGTGCACAGAGGCCTTGTGTCTTGACATATTCACATGCTGGCAAACAAGGTTCACTGCACAAGAGCGAGAGTGCCCTGAAAGAAAGTTGGGATAACTTTTTATTTCTAAACTTTCTACTTTACTGAGGCTCTAAATTAGTATTGAAGTGAAAATAAAGTGTTGAAGACCTACCAAGTCTTCTTCCCAGGAAAGGAAGAGCCAAACTCTGCTGAGTGTGGTCAGAGGTTTGTCAAAGACAGCAAAGACCTCTTAATCTAGTTCCGTTTTCCTCCCCTTACACCACAGGCATGGTAGACACCCCACCTTGTTATTTCAAACCAAAGCAACCAACATTAAAGTAATGTGGACTGACTTTGGGAATCTTCATATTATATTTATTTTACATGTATGCTCTTGTACAATTCCATTTAGTCTGATTAGTAACTTCACAATGTGCTACAAAGCTGCTGGTTTAAAAGCCTTTTGAGGTACCCAAGGAGATGGGAGCCTGATCAGCACTCAAGATACGTTTTAACACAATTATAATCATAAATGTTACATCCATATTCAATTGCCAGGCTATAAAATTAAGGTTACCTGCTCTCAACTCACAGAACACTTTCACTGCGCCCTAAAAGAATACTGATGTGATGTTTCAGGTTGAATATTGGGAAAGATTTGTTCTCAAAAATGTTGAGGCAGTGGCACAGGCTGCCCAGGGAGGTGGTGGAGTCACTGTCCCTGGGGGTGTTCAAGAAACATGGAGATGTGGCACTGAGGGACATGGCTGGTGGGTTGGTGGGGGTGAGTTGGGGTCAGACTAGATGATCTTAGTCATCTAGTCATCATCTTTTCCAACCTTAATGATTCTATGATTGATTCTATGTTAAGAAATGAAGTTCAAAAGTGCATCTCTGCTATTTTAAATGAATATTATTGAACAGCTTTTTTTGTTATTGAAACACATATATTTTAGGGAGATACATCAGGCTGTTTTATTCCCAGCCAGAGACAGTCACAGCTGAAGCGTAACTGGAGTGTCTTTCATGCTTATTGCAAAACGCCATGCCTTACATTCACTTACCAACTCCTTCACTAGGCAAAATTATACCATTAGGAAAACAAAGAAAAAAAAAAAAAAAGAGTGGAAAAAAAAAGACTGTATAGAGAAGTGGAAGACAAAATTTGGGTTTAGGTATTTTTAATCAGCACTTATTTAGGAGAAAGGGCACTGCAGAATTACAAGGGCTCTGTGTTCAAAAGAGAAGCGTGAGTGTGATTCATGTGATCTGTAACTCCTGGAATCTGCTTGGGATGAGCTCAAGTAAAGATGCACATAGCTCGATCATGAACGTTTGGCAGAGACTTGGTGGAGCCGAACACATTTCCTGCCCAGGCTCCAAGCAAAGCGCAGGGCAAGTGCCCCATGCCATGGGGATTTGAGGGCCACTAAGAGCACCCCTCACTCACGCAGCTATGCTTCCCACTAACCTCTCGGCAATCCACGGGAAACCGTGACAGCAGTAAAGGACAAGCCCTGCGAAGACTGAAAATAAGCGAGCAAACAATACAAATCTTCCTCTAAGCCCGGCCTTGTCGGCGTGGCCTCAGGCGCCCCCTGGTGCCGCCGCCTCAGCAGGTCTGGCGCCGCCATGACGCCGGCGCAGCAGCAGCCCGAGCTGTCCGGGCTTCTTTGCCACGCTCAGCCTGATTTTACAGTGCGGATTTTCGCGGCTGCAGCCCTCAGAGGACACTGAACCGAACACCGTGCCACTGCCACGCGTGTGATGCAGGCTTACACGTATACACATGGGCAGCAACCATGTTATCTTCTCCTTCCTTAGACACACCAGTGAAAATTAAATCTAAGGAATCCCGAAGTTAATGGCTGTCTGGGTAACACGACATGTTGTGCCGTGGTAAACGTTCACCTCCCTAACAGCTTCACTCAGTGCCTCACTTGTCTGGGGACCATGTCACCTGGTGCCCATGTGGAGAATGCAATTGGGAGTGCAGCCCCAGCCATAATAGAGGACATGAGGAAACACCTCTTTACTGTGACATGCTGTGAATGATGGAGCACTGGGACAGATTGCTGAGAGAGGTTGTGAAGCCTCTTTCCTTGGAGGTCTTCAAAAGCTGAATGGGCGTGATCCTGGGCAACCTGCTGTAGGTGTCCCAGCTTGAGCAGTGGGGTTGGACCGGGTGACCTCAAGAGGTCCCTCCTGACCTTCACCTGTCATTTATAGGCTTTTGTGATAAGACTGTGGCTATGGTCTGCTGGGCCTTTTGAATCCTCATGCTCGTTTTCTTAATTTTAACGAGTTGCAGAGCTGGCAACCTCACGTGAGGGAGACAGTAATCTAAAAATGGCGGTGAGCTTCATGCCTCACTCTGCAGTCTATACACTTACTCAATAAATGCGATATCCAGCAAAATGAGCAAGCCCTGCTGAATGCCTAGGAGACTCGGCAGATGGGAGGTTTACAACTGTACATAATTTATGACAATTTGATTGCAGCAAGTGATGGATAAATGTGGGACAGATTTTAATCTCTCACTCTGCAATACTGAAAATATCGACAAGACAGCCCTTCACTTCAAACACCTCTGTAAATACCACTTTATATGATGAATGGACTTTCGCATGCTCATCAGGAGAAAGAAAATGTGTGTTTACACTGCTCATCTCCACACATGCATACAGATCTGAAAAAAAAAAAAATTAATATCTTGCTCACATGGTTTATTCATAGGGAAATCAAGCTTCCAGCAAGGGCCTACTGGTACAGAAGGAAACCATGGAGACCAACAACCGTGCTACTCAGCTCGTGCAGAAGCTTAGTAATATGAGGGATAATATCCAAGGTAAATAGATTTATTTCTAGTTCAGCTCACTGTGAAGCATGTATTAATGAAACCTCCAGCAAAAAAATGCCATACCACCTGGGTACTCTGACAAAGCATCCCACACATAAGGCCCTTAGAGCCTGCCGTGCCATAATGAAAGGTTGTCTCTGAGTTGGTCTGACAATTAGAATAAGTGCATCTCCTTCTTTTTTCACTTTCTGGAAAAGAAAAATAATAATAAATATGTTTACATGAAATACTTTAAGATAATTCAACTTGTAACCTCTGATTGTTTGAATAGATGCTCAATGTATTTATATATACTAGTGGTAAGAAAAAAAAAAGAGTTGATATCAGATTGGAACTGATTGCAGCCACAAACACAAGCTCAGGATTGAAGGAGAGAATGTTCAGTGTCTTCTTGTATAGCAGATTAATGCACGTGCACTTTTCCAGTGATGCAGGTAAATAACAGAGGGCATACAAATGCTGGGCAGATTTTTTTTCAATATCACTTTTCCTTTTGGACCCGTGGCAGTCAGATCTGACTATGTCTAGTGATCCCTCTTGTGAATCACCAGTATTTTGCATTTTAGCAAATTGTTCCTTGGTAGAACTATGCTGATTCACATAGCATCATGCAAACACTTCTAAAAAGAAAAAGATGCTGAATAGTACACTAATTCGTGAACGTATTGCTTCCCCAAGCTCACTGTAGAAGGTGATGGTGATTTTCTCATCTCAAGCTGCTTATTGCTTCATCTGACCAAAATTTCCAGCTGAGTTTGGGTTCAGCCCCATCTAAACTGCATTAGAGGGTGACTATTGTCCTTTTTTTTTTTCTTCCTGAGATACAGAAGTAGAGTTAGAAAATTGCATTTTCATTGGCTTCTCATTTCCCCACAAAGTGAAATGCAGAATTTTAAACCAGATGGCTAGTGCAGACTGTCAGAAATGGTTATAGTGATGCTGTTTCACAGCAGGAGAGGTAAACATAATTAAGAGCTCCCAAAATTAGAAGAATGAAACCAAAAGCTTTTTCATGTTAAAATGAGACAAACTGTCTCCTCTTATCTCAGTGTCCTGCTCATCTGTGCATATAATGTGTGGAGATACAAGTGAAACTTATGTCTATCTTTGGGCAACATGCTGGAGCAATAAAACATCTCTAGAACTAACATACATTTCAAAACATGATTTCTCTTCTGACTGTAAATGTACATATTTCAGACCTTCCCAGGTGAAGATTTGTTTGATTTACAGCCTGAGAGACTGCCTGGATCTTCAAAAATTTTTACTGTACTATACATCAAAAGTTAAATGACAGCAGTGAACACTTTCCCAAGCATGACTGTACTTGAAAAAGTATTCCAAGTCAAATATGATCATCTTCATCTGGAGTATCTGTGACATAACATTATCACAGTGGAATATAAAACTGAGATTTCACCAATCTCAGCCTCTTCTTCTATCCCTACAGAAAGCAATAAAACCCAAGTGAATGTATGCAGAAGTATCCCAGTCCCCTGTACACCTGCATCACAAAAACATCCATTCTGCTGATTTCTCCCTGTCCTTAGCAAAGCCAAGAGGGTAAAAATCTGTGTATGGCACCTGAACAGAAAGTTGCCTGGCAGGTGAGGTTAAAGAGCCCTTTTTCACTTAATAGAAATCCTTAATTAACAGACTTGAGTGGTTCTGACTTAGAGCAGTTGCAAGTGTTGTGGCAACTTTTGTAAGGAAGAGCTGTGACATATCAATCATTACCATTGCTGATCATTACCTCCCTGAGTGGTGTTTCAACCAATACTTTAATTTCCACAAACATAGTTAACATGACTTGTCACAAAGATGAGGCAGGCTAAGACCATGCACACATCATGTTAAAAATGTACTACATTCTTACACCCATGATTCTAGATCACCTTTGATTATGTGGGCATCTGTCACATTTTATTTCTACAGTTATTGACTACAGGTGTCAGCCTAAGCCTCATTGATTGTCATCAGCATTCACTGACTGACTTGTGTATATAATTCTTTTTAATCATCAGTTGTTTTGGGAAGGAAAGGAAGTGCAGAAGGCAGAAATGTGTCTAGTTTGGGACACAGATAGCAGAAGTCAGGTTGAGCTATTGTAGAAAAGCAGCACCTGTGCCTGCAATTAAAAAAGTGCCTGTTCAGCCAGAAAAGAAGTTAGAAACAAGTGATTTTCACCATGCCCAAAATTGTTCTCTTCCATCTCTTCTGTAGAAAGTGAGCCAGGTCCTTCTGAAGGTAAGATATACATGTATGCCCATGTACATAAATGTATATGCGTGTGTATGCCAGTAGGAGAAGGAAAAGCAAAGCTGTAGAGCCATTCAGTTACTACTGAGACTGAGACTTTAGAGCTTCACTAATGAGTTCAGGAGCCATCCAGAAACTGCATGAAAAGATACTCTGCCAAAGAATCTGTTGTGCTATGATGACAAATAGATGCTTTATTATAAAGTTCAGATAGATAGTGCTGGCTTTGGCAGATCTGCTTATCCACAAAACTGGTGATGGATGCAAGCCAAAGCTACTCACAGGATATAAAAGAGGACGTGGTTGGTATTTGAAGCCAGGGATTAAAAAGTGGGAAAACTTCATAATGCTTGCTCTGTGAATGGGTAAATTCAATTTCAGCTGCAAGGATCCAAGAGCATTTTCTGAACTGAGACTAAAACCTTGAAATAATACCCATCTCCAAACCAGCGAGCCATCATCAAACCAGAAGCCATATGTTATCTCTTAAAGGTGCCTCAAACTTCTTCAGATGGCCAAAGAGATTATTTTAGTCTCTTTGCTGCTGTTATTTAATAAACATAATATTTTTGCAATAGCACTTAAAAACCACGATCCCGGATGAAAGCCCCAATCTGCTATGTGCCACAGAGCTCAAAATAGATGATCCCAGCTGCCAAGCCAAATAAAGCACATTACCCTTGCCTGTTTAATCTCATTGTCTTCTGATGAGATCCCTACATATGCCAGAAAGTGTTTATTTGCAGGTTTCATTTTAAGACTGGATTAAAGATAATAATTATCTACTGTAGAGTTGTAGGATAATTAAAATTTTCTTTTGCTATCAGCATGATCTGGATTCACAAAAATAGAAGTACTCCACAATGTTTACTTCTCGGTAGCATGCTAGATTGACCATCTGTTCCTTTTTCCCCCAGAAATCAGCAGCAAGATGAAATACTATGCGATTCAACAAGAGCTGAGCCCTGAAGAAATTGCCCAGAAGCTGAGTGTGGCTGAGGAGATGCTGAAGGAGATCAAACGCCGTAAGCCTTTCACAAATGAGAGGCAACTTGCAGACAAGGAGGAGCATGCAGCTGAGGACTGTGAGTTTTGAATCTGTTTTACATTCACCTGGATGTGATGCACAGCTGGGTCAGGCTGGGCAGCTCAGGACATAATGCTGAGGCCCCTGCTGGGCAGCTCGAGATGTAATACAGAAGCCCCGGGGAGGAACAGCAGGTGCTGGTGGTTGAGCAGCTGTGCATATCACAATTTGGGAGAATATAAGAGCAGGTCATAAGAGACTTGTGTGTCCGTCTGCAGTCTTCTGTCATTAATTACTTAAACAAGAAGTGAAAGAGATTAAATTATAATTCCTACTTCTGATGGTTTGAAGGAAATAAAGCGCAGGAACAAATTTGGGGCAAAAAAAAAAAAAAGAAGAAGAAAAAAACGAAAAAGAAGAGTGAAAGAAACCATTATCTGCCAACATGAAAGCAATCTCAGCTTCAGACAGACAGTCCCTAACCCAAGCTAGTGTAACTCTGCTATCTTCAGGAGATTGTTGAGCATTAAATAAACATCAGAGCTACAGCTTTTTCTTTTCCTACCTTTCCCCACCGCACTAAAGCTGTAGAAAAGATGCCAGCAGTGTCATGGCTCTGATGGGCATACACAGTGAGCCTCTTACAGCAGCCCAAAGTGCACCTGCTTTAAAGTGACTGCCCCAAGTCTCTGCTTGTTGTCCAGATGGCAGAACAGGCATAACAATACACAGTAGTCTTTATGCATGTCTGCAACTGCCTGCTGTGGATTAATCAGTGGTCTCTGATTTTTCTTTCAGTGTTACAACGAGTTGAAGAGTTTCATGAGAGGTACAATGACACCAGCTCTCTGGTTTCTGATGTAGTAGAGCAGCTCAGTGAACACAATATGAAGCTGTCAGACCTGGAGGAGGCATTAGGCCAGGCTCTTGACCATGTTATACAAACAGAGGCTATAAATAAGGAAAACACAGCCAATCTTCAGGAGCATGAGGTATTATGAAGTCTATTTATTATAAGCATCTGTGAAATAGCTCATATTTACCAGTACTTAAAATAGTAGATTACCATTTAGGTTTAGAAATCACCACCTCAAACAAAGGTCCTAGGACCACTCAAGAGGATGAGTTTAACATTCCAGTTCTAAACAAGTTGAGAAGTGCAAAAATTATTATTTTTTTGTGAAGTTATAATGCATGCTGCTTTTGGCATGGTATGTCCTTGCTGGCCAAGGAAAAGATGGTTGCCAGTGCCTAAACATAGGAAGATGTGTTCCAAGTAGCACAGTTGCTGTAAGTATTGTGGTGGAATTGTTTCACCTATTGTTCAACGTTTTGTACTGTGGAAGGACTTTATGCTCATAGAAGTAATTGTATTCTACTGAAATATTCTGTTTATAAAGACTGCACTGCATTTAGTTTGGGTTCATACTGCCTCATCCAAACTTTCTCCTTGCCCCTCTTTGAAGCAAAATGCCTCCACTTTTTTTTTTTTTTTTTTTTTTTCAAGAAGAGCAGATGACTGTCTTTGCAT
>JANHGO010005220.1:0-23435 GCA_024606505.1 Aquila spilogaster
CAGCTGTACCCCGGTGTACCGGTGGGGGTACCAGTGCCACCCCGGAGTACCGGTAGGGGCACCGGCACTACCTAGGACCTTTGCCGATTGGTTCCCACCTCCTGCCGGGTCACGGGGTGTCCTCCGTCCTCCAATGGCAAGAGCGGATACTGGTATGCGGCTCCGGCCTGGCTGCGTTGCTGGGTGCCCGTTCGGTGCGTGCGTGCGTGAGGGAAGGCAGGCGGAGGCAGCGCTCGGCTGCCTGGACCCTCAGCCCGCCGCCGCCGCCCCTCCTCCTCCTCCTCCTCCTCTTCCTCCTCCTCCTCCTCCTCCTCCTTCCCCCCCTCCCCACGCTCCCCCGCCCCGGTCGCCGCCCCGCTCCTTGTCTCCCCGTTCAAAATGCCCCTGGGCTGCCGCTCTTGAGGCACCGCGCGGGGAACCTGCCGCTCGCCGCCGTCGCCCGGGCAAGAGGGGAGCTGCTCCCCGCCGCCTCCTCCTCATCCTCCTTCTCCTTCTCCGTCTCCCCCCGCTCCCGCCCAGCGGCCCCGCCGCCGCCGCTTTGTCCCGGCAGCGAGAGGCAGCCGCCGTTGATGGTGTAGCGTACCGCGGAGGTAGGTGGGCGCGGAGCGGGGCAACTTACCGGGGTTTTGTTGTGGCCGCGGGTCGGGGAGGAGGGGGGGTGTGTGTGAGGTGTGAGGCGTGAGGCCCGTTCTCCCCCCTCCTCTTCCTTGTGTGTGTGGTGTAGGTGTGTTTGTTTAATTGTTTATCGGTATTAATAAGTGCGGGAGGCAAGGAAGAGGTGGCTGAGGGAACTCCGGGAAGAATGCCCGGGGCTTGACGCGGGAAAGGCGCGGAGGGGGGGGCTGTGTCTGCAGGCGTGAGGCTCTGGGGGGGAACGGGGAGGAGGGGGAGATAGATATATATATATATATACACATATATACACAAAGTGGGTCGTCAGACTTCTTCTTGCTCCTGCCTGATCTTGCTTTGGGAGGGTGCGTGCGCGGGGGTGCTGGGTCTGATTTTTTTGTGTGTGTGTGTGTTTGGGTGGGTTTTTTTGGGTTTTTTTTTTTTTGTTTTTTTTTGTTTGTTTGTTTGGTTTTTTTTTTGTTGTTGTGTCTAATGCTCGGTAGAGGAAGGGTTCTCGGGGAAAGGTTTAAGTTGTTAACCTTTTAAATAAAAGCGAGGTTGGGAAATATTGAACTTAAATGGACGCATAGAGGAAATCGACTTAGGTGTTTAAAAGATGCACTTATTTTCTTGTGTGGTAGGTATGGAATTGTGAAATGAAGATTTTATGCAAATGAATTTAATCATAACATTTTCAGTAGCATAGGAAGGGGTGGGGTTTTTTCTTCTCCCCCCCCCCCCCCCTTTTTGTTTCTGAAGTGTGGAAAGAAGATGACCAGAATCAGAAAAGTAGTCGGAGGTATACAACATTAGATGCTTCATTGCTGAGACTGGCTGTTCAAGAAATTGCTGGGAAGAAAACAATACGATTCATTGTTGAAGTGTCTTTTCCATTAGATTTATTTTTACACACTGGTTGCAGTTATTTTGATTTACTGACTTCTTATGCTGAGTTTTTCCTCGAAGCTGTAATGTTCTTGGAGATTAGAAGCTCAGAATGTTTTTATGCAGTCAGCAGGCTACTGTCTGGTGTCTGTTTACTCCTGAGTTACATTGACCAATTATTGAAATCAAAGATATTTTTTTGCTTGTGTGCCAATGTAACTGAAATGAGGAGCCTCAGCCATTAGTTCTTACTGTCACAATTTAGTAAAAATGCTTTCTCAGAACAATTCTGAAGTGACATAATGCAAATAGTATGCCTGTTCTTAAATATGGATTTTAACCAGATAAAAACGAACACTGTGTCAAAAGAAGTAGTTGTTGGTTGTAAAAGGCGCTTGTCAAATTTCTGATTAATGTGCGATGTATAATATTTTTTTGTAGTTCTAGTATTACCAGGCAAACATTACGGTTTTTTTGTACACTGCTCCCTTAGAATTGAGAAATCCATGGTGGTTAAGAGGGGTGGAAGCATTTCTATCATAATAAAAGCACTTCTGGTAAATACATCTCATCTTGGTTTTACTCCTTGAGTTTGTACCATAAACTACGAACTGGGGTTGATTTCAGTGGCCTGGTTCAGATGAATAGCGATTTTAGAGATTTGTCTTGTTGGTGGATGAGGTCTGGAGGGAAGAGAAGGAGGTAGATGCACACAATGCCCAGGCTTGGGAGCTCATTGTTCTTTGCCGTACACTCTGCTGTGTTTGGGACTGTGCTCTCGCTCAAGCACGGTATCTTTTTCTTTTGAGAAGTGAAAGATAGAGAATGGGAAGCATTTTTCTAGCTCTTTCCTCCTTCCCCAGAATGGCCTTTTGGTAACCTTGCAAAAAAGCAAAATAGTAAATTAGAAGGTAAAGGGCGCCAAAACACTCTGTATGTTCTTTCTTCCTCCCCTCCCAGTGCTGGCTCTGCTTCTTTCTCTGTCTGTAAGTGAATATATAAAGAGAGAGGGAGCACATGAGGTGAGGCTCGGAAGTACACTCTTTTGAACCCCTCTCAACTTTCTTTCATGTTCTACCTTCTCCCCCCAAAATGAAAAGCCCAGCCGGCTTCAAATAAAAATGACTAGACTTCAGATTTGTGTATTAGCTTTGGGATGTTTGGTGTGGAGGCAGTGTGCAAGGAAAACTACTGTCAAGGGAGAATACTTAAGATAAATGCATTGGGATGACAAAAGTAAAAGGAAGTGTGCAGAGGTCGATCTCAGTGTATACATAGTTTCCTTTCCTGATGATTGTTTAATGTTTCTATTTTTATGGCAGCATCTGTAAAAAACAAACAAACAAAAAACCAAAACAACAACAAAAAAACCAAAAACCAAACCCAGTTGTAGAATTGTAGCATATCTTGAGTTGGAAGGAACCCATATAGATCATTGCGTCCAACTCCTTGCTTCTTGCAGGACTACTACTACAGTGTGTGCTGAAGCTGTAAAAGAGCAACTGCTGCACAAGGGCTTGAACTTTTGGGTTATTGAGGTACTGTAAAATCTCACTTAGCTTGCTGAAAACTTCAACTAGCTGGTGATACTGAGGTATGCAGAATGGGGGAAAAAATAACTTGTGGGTGTTGAGGAAAAGATGCCAGTGCGCTAGATCCTTTGGAAAATAGGCAGCAGTGACTGTCATAGTTTAATCGTGAGGGCCCCAAGTTTTTTGTTTTTGACTCGTTAGCCGACTTCAGTGTATAATTGGGGTAAATGACTTCAGTTTCCTTACTTGAATAAAATGTGGTGATTGCCTCTGGATTGAGGACGCTTTCTTTTTTTATTTTTCTACTACTGGTTTAGCTTTGCTGTGGCTCGTGATAACTTTAACATTATTGTAGGCTATTGTCTCCATGAATGGTATGATTTGAGTTCACAGAGAGGTACAGTGAAATACTTATGCTGCCTCTCTGTGGCTTTATGAATCCGATGGCATGTGAATTTGTACTATCGAGTGACCCAGAGAGGGATAAGTCTCCATCTGGACAAAGCTCTTCATATCCCTATGCAAAATGGGAAGTGTTTCTTGGGCAGAAAAGGTAAGTGGAGCTAGGAGACAGACCTGCCTTAAATGGTAATTATGTAGCTGGTTTAACAGATAGCGATTTCTTTGCATCCAGGGGTTGGTTTTACCTTAGTGGGGGTTTTGTATGCATGCAGAAGCCCATCCTGTGGAGTTGTGGGTATAGATTCAGTGCTGCTGCAGCAAAAGGCTAATAATCAACAACATTTGTGAATGTGAAGAGATATGGTGTGTATAATTCTTAATGCTGATTACAGCTTAGGTGAGAAAAATGGCATTCTGATGTTGCAGTTTAGTAATTGACTTTTTTTTAATAACACGCTATTTGTAAATTTACTATCGTAGCTACAAAATGCATCTCTCTGTTCTAGCCATACTGGGTAGTTGTTTTGCCCATAAAGAAGTTATTTCACTTTTGGGAGTGGGAGGAAAGAAGTGTGCTATGAGCATATAGAATTTTGCAAGTATGTGTTACTGGCTGTGTAATGGCACAGCAGAACCTGTGTTATCCTCTCAGCAGAGCTGTTCGTACATTAAGATTGCCTGAGGGTAGCTTTGTTTTCATTACGTGCCATATTTAAGGACACTGTAAGCTTCAGTAACATGGTATGCTCTGTGTAGTTGGCATACGAATACAGTACTCAAATTGTAGTTAATTTCTAGTTTAAAAAATAATGACAATTGGAAAACAGTTATTATGTGATACTGAGATGAGTGAGGAACTATGTAAATTTAAAAGGGGTGGTTGGGGTTGAAGTTAACCATTAAAAAAACCGCAAAACAACTCTCTAACTTTCTAATGTACAGGTTATTTGGTTTTTTTCAGGATGATATCCTGGTTAGACTAACTATTTTTAACGTTCAGCTATTTTTCACTCTGGTTTTGCTATGGAAATATATTGCAGTTGTTTCGGTTGCATGAAGTCTAAACAAATCATCCTGCTTGACTTAAAGGGATGCATAGTATCTGATTTTAGCTCAGAGCTTATATTTAAATCAATAGGCTTAAAATACAACGTATTTTTAAAAAAGACCTATGTTGGAACCAAACCAGAACAAAACCCCTATTGATTGGAGACCTGTTTATTTAGCGTGCTTTTTTTTTAAAGCTGCTTGAAATGAAGCTTGTACTCTACTGATGTTAAGTTGGTTTACTGCAATAAGGAAATTGGAAGGTATGTGAGATTGTCATTGGTGGTATGGAAGGTATCCGAAGGAGGCGAGTGGGACTAGATGCAGTTTGGAAATGGCGTTTCCAGCAAGTTGCTAGGAAGAAAATCTAGCCACTTCTTGGAGTGATAGGAGGTGTTAGGGAGCAGGATCTACAACGCAGTATTGTGCTCTTTATGTTGGTTTGCCAGCAGCATTTTACACAAGCTTTTATAATGTTGGTAGCTGTGCCCAACTGCTCTTTTCAGAGAGGCTGATGTATGAACAAAGGAGCAAAGAAGATATGAATACTACCCTGGCTCCTTTTCATTTAAAAGTCCACTGGGGCAAGGAATTGCTCTAAGTGACTGAAAAAACCAAACAGATCGAAATATTAGCTGACTATTCCTGTTTCAATAGTGGGGGTTTTGTGTTTTTGTTTTTGTTTTTGTTTTTTTTTGTTTTGTTTACTATAAATGTCTGTTTAGTTCACTGAGCATCCAGAATAGTATGTTGACCTAGAGAAAAGTGAAACCAGCTTGAATACAAACATCAGTTTTTCCTCTATGCCTAATGGGGATAATGACGGCCTTTTTTTGTGAAATTCTTAGAGGTGTGTGCATGAAATGCACTGTATCGGAGCTGATGGTGTTTCTCTGAATTCTAGGCATAAAGGATGGCATTTGTATTTGGCATCTTAATTCTGTTAAAAGTGCAACCCTGACAATGTAGATCAGTTTAGGTATTGCATAAATTTGATAGATTAAAGAGTAAATTTTTCTGATTGAGTTATTGAAAAACGAGTCATTCTTTGAATGTGTAGGTTGTGTTTTTTTCTTCCTACAGAACACGAATGAGAGGCTAGTTCACTGTTTTAAGATTCAAGGTAAGTGGAAGAAAATGAGTACTCGTTAATTTTGAGGTCTTAGTTAATCTACGTATTTAATCTACTTGTCTATATTTAAAAAAAAAATCGTTATCGTGGTATTATCAATCCCTGATACCGAGAGTCAATTTTGGCCTGTTTCAAATATGTAACAGGAGTTCTGTTTTATAATGATGGGTGTTATGTGGTCTTTCCTAGTGCCTGCAATGAAGGTTGTAGTGTAAACTTAGTTTCATGACGAGCGGTAGTAATGAAGCTTATGTGCTAGTAGTTCTTCTGAGGAGACAAGAGCTTGTAAGTCTTGAAGCTTGCCCCCTCCATCCCTGTGACCAGTTAATTCCTCTTTTTCCCCTGTCCTTCATAACAGTTGAATGGGCGAGTAGCATGTATTGTGCCTATGGACTAGCTGGCTGCCAAGCAAAACTTAAAATCCTGGTTTCTGTCTGGCCGTGCCTTAGTGGGGATGTAATTAATTAGAGAGTTTTTTCCTATCCATCTGCTGGTTTGCACAAAACTTTCAGGAATGTTGGTTATTGCCGAGATGACTGTTGTGGCAGGCTGGTTTGAAATTCATTACGCGCTAGAAGGTACTGGCATGAAATGAGGGAGTTGGGGAGGGGGGGAGAGGGGGAAGTGAGGTGAATTAGGGAGTTTATTTTCTCTGAGAAACCAGGTTAAAGAAAGAGAAAGGAGGTTCTGTCATCTAGTGCTAATAAATATTTCTGTCTGTGTGATGAGCAGTTTCTCCTTTATGTTTGTCTTTTTCATATGGCCAACTGTTTTGGGGTGGAAACAGACAAGTTCTTGGGCACTTGGCCCATCTTCCTGCAGATCTTCTTTCCTTTTTTTTTTGAGCTGTTTGGAAGCATTCTTAGTGATCAGCTGGTCTGGGAGCAGGCATCTCATACAACTGTTGGTTAAAACACGTAGGGGGAACGTTGTTGTTGTACATGATGCTAAAAATGAATAAAAACATTAAGGAGCAGAATTTCTTACTAGTGAGAAATCACTGTTAAAATTTTAGAAAACCAAGCTTTTGTTTGATTTGACATGGCTCTTGGTGTGTGTGTTTATACCAGTTCTCCCACAAATGAATCCTTATCTGGAGTAATCCTAATTCATTTAGGGGGCTAAAAAATGATAGATCTTATTTGATCTCAGATATCTTGCAAGTGGTATATATTAAATTATTAGGCAGATGCTGTATATTAAACTCTTGACCCTACAGTCACATTTCTGTGCATGGAATCATGGTAGTCTGAATGCATGTAGAGGAATGGATGGGGGAATCTACCTGGGGGTGGGGGGGACTGTTGATTGTGCGCATCGTGACGCACGTAACCTATATGTATATATTTGTGCCTAACGTGAGGTAGGGGCACATTAATGAGTTAGCGTAGGGTAAGTTGCTGTGTAACTTAATGTTAGATACACCGCCAGTGTTCGCTCTCAGTGACAGCATATGTGAGAGATGCCGGTTTTCTTTCCCTGAAGGACAGGTAACTTCAAGCAGTCCTGTTTACTTCTCTCCTTCAGTAAATGGCTCTGGGCACTTAACGTAGAGTGACTGTGACTCATGGGACCTCATCTGTGCATTTATACCTTGAGTCAGCAGTCTGTGTAGTACTACTCATTCCATAGCCACCCATGTATTACATAAACTGACAAATTGTCTTGTTTTAGCTAATATCTTAAAAAAAAATTAACAAAAGATATTGTTATTTTGGCAATAGAATCTCTAGTGAAGAGACGTTTTAAGTTTCCTTTAAGTGAGAAACAGTTCAGAGCCTGTATAGACTGTGGGAGAACTAAAATGTGTAGTGAATAGTAGACTTTTAGTGTTAACAGTTGCAGCTAAAGGCATTGAGTGAGACTTGTGATGCCAGAGAGAGGTCTTTTCTATACTGCTACTGAAATCGCTATGGTCTAGGGGGAGCTCATAAGATTGTACTTTGTTTTAAACCTGAGCACTTATGATAATTATGTGGTTGCATTGCTATGTAAAGCAGGATGATCTAGGCTTGAGTGTATTGGTGTGGTGGAATAGAGAATTAAAACAGAATATGATGGTTTCTGTCAAAGCTTGCTCTTCTGGCAACCAGTTTATTCCCTGGTTTAGAGAAAAATGGCAAGTTCAGTTAGTAATTAACTACTATAGGATGTTAGAGGATCAGAAGCTTTGGGCTAAATATCAAAGTTACTAAATATATGTGTTTAAGGATTATGAATCTTCTTAAACGAGTGTGTATATGACATTAGTCTGCTGATACCAACAACCACAAGGGACTAGAGCACATGGTGTTGATGCTAAAATGGCTCTTTTATCTTTTCCTTGATTTAGGAGTCTTCATTCATTCATGTACGTTAACATGAAAAGTGTTGTGAATATGAAAGAAGTGGTGGTACATCATAGAATTTTAGTGCTTTAACGGTTGTATTTCTTCATTGAATAATAGAAATTATACCCAGTAAAAGTCATGGTGCCCAGGCAATTGGAACCTCCAGATTTGCTTTGAATTAAGAAAGAGTACTTGGCATGTGGGAAGGTTCTTCAGAGCAAATGCTTCATGGTGATAGGGCATGGTAAGTGAAGAGTGGCTCTGAGCTTGGAAAACTTTGAGTTGAAGGGAGCTGCTTTTCTCTTAAACTTCTGTCTTTCACTCTGTGTGTGTTTTTTAATAGTGGTGCTCATCTGTTCTTTGGAAGTTTTTCTTGCCCACAAGAATGACTTAACCTGTCTCTTGGAATTCTAGCTGTGTTCCTTCATAATTCTTCAACTTGTTTTCCCATTCCCTCTGTCTGCAATAGCTTTAATTCAGGTACTTCACCTCTTGTTCGGGTGCATCAGCTTCACTGTGATCGTACTTCAGTATGATCTAGAACTGAAGTATGAAATTGGAAGTATGAAAGAAATTTTGAAGTGTGGAAGCAGAAGTATGAACTTGTTATATTGGTGAAGTTGCTTAAAATTTATCTGGTTAAGGCCCAGTATCTTGACAAGATTCTGCAAAGAAAGCTTTGCCTTGCTCCTTGTTCTTAGTAAATTTCAAAATGGGAAAGGCCACAGGTTCTTTAGGCCAACAAAACACGTGCAAGTTAACAATAGTTGTGTGTCCTTCTGGTACCTGATATCTCTGTGCCAGGGTGGTACATCTTCTATAAAAAGGAATGCAATGGCTCCATTAGAGGTCTTCTAATGAGGCTGGTGCAGGAGACTTAAGCACTTAATCCTCATTTTTACAAATTGGGAGTGAGATGCAGGAAATCTAATTTATGTCTCCAAGGCCATTAATTTTCACAAAACTTAATAGACCTGCCTCTGACTGCTCCTTAAACCACTGAATTATGCTACTTGCCTTCTAATGTGAACCCTTAGGATGAGGAACTTTACCCAATGATAGAATGAACTTAAAGGTGTGTGTACACTTAAAGATTTCTGTGAGTCAAATGCCCAGCTAGTAAGAGTCATCAGGAAATAAACTGGCTTATTTTAAGACTGGTTTGGGCTGTGCATTTAATTTCCAACATATTTTATTTGTGAGACTTATAGTTTAAGTTTTTTATTATCTCACACACAAGTTTGTTTGCTGTTACTGGGAGCAAAATTGAAATGGGCATGTTTTTTGTTGAAGTAAAATCCATTATATCTTCTTTTTTGAGAACTCGTTGTGATTTGCCCCTTATATCTGTGGTTAATCGGGGAAATCTCCCGCTTTCTTGTTCACAGTGTTTTCTGTGACTCAGTTTCCATGGTAAATTTTATATTCCCTGCTGCTTAATTCGGCTGAACTCAGGGCAGAAGCTACGGAAGGCTTTCAGACGACGGCAGTAGAAAAAACTGTTTAAGGCTGCTCTTGTGTTGGCTGGCCAAAGCTAGAGTAGGGTATTGTTTTGGAGGTTAGGCTTCAAATCAAAGGAGTTGAGTGAAAAGGGGCAAATGTGGATAATTCAATGAAGGTGAATGTTTGTGAAGAAACATGGATGGAGTATGGTAATGCAAGTAGTTCTCCTAGGGCAGAGATGCAAATAAAACAGCCCAATGTCTGACTAAAGGGAATATGGGTTTAGGGCTTTTCTGTTTATGGGCAGTCTTTTGGTGTTGGGGGGGAGGTTGCAATGCATGCTTCTGGATGAAAGTCTGAATAATACTTGGATTAGAAAAGGGCCAAGTTGACTGTTACCATATGCTCTTGACAGAAAACTTAGAGGCGGAATCCAAGTTCTCTTCTGACCTGCTGAAACAGTCCTGGTTGCTGTTTGAATGTCTTCAACAAAGTTTTGAGATATTGTGGGAGTGCAGTAGGTGAAAAGATAGTGGTGCACATAGTCTAGTAATCTTAAGATTATTTTTTTTATTGCACTAATTGTTAGGGAGGCGCTGGAATTATCAACGACATCTTGCTATATCTCAGATGTCCTTTAGCAGGTCAGTAGAAAAGTATGTGGCTTGTAGCATACTTATTTTGTACCTCTGCCTATATTTTTTTCATAATTATGCCAATTTCCCTACTGTAGACTTTAGGATTCTACCTGCTGTTATTCTTTTTTGGTGATTAATATGAGCATTTGAGGTTATGTCTCTTTCTGTGAGTCTCAGTCACTATCACAGCTTACCTTCCAGGGCTGGTTTTGTTAAACACAGTTCTGTAAACAGCCTATCTGCTCATTCTTCTGGTTGGAAAAAGTCATTTGATTCTTATTTCCTGCTTCTCTTCATGTTGAATAGACTTAGTCTTTTATTGTAGAATTTTATTGTCTAACTGCATGCTTCTCTTTCCATGTCTGTAATATATGAAAAAAGAAACTGGCTCCACTTGTATTCTCATTGTATGTCACTTCTCTCTGTGCAGGCTTGCTTCAATTAATGAGAGCCCTGTTCTCTTCCCTACACTAATTATTCATCAAATAACTACTTCCATCGCTTTTGTCCCAAAGTACAAGTTCAGTAAGATGTGGAAAGTAATTACTTTTGTGTATGTTTAGTGAAGTCTTCTGAGTCCTGATAAGTTAAATTTACACTTTTCCTTGCTGGGACTTCTCTGAGGCCCTAATGCACATGTTAGATATTCTTGAATAGAAACAAAAGCTGGGAGAGATTATTAATGAATGAGGCCTCTTGTTTATGACATCCTGTTTGAAATTAAACAGGTTTCCTGTATTAAATCCCAAAGATATTTTAATTAGGTCATATATTTAATTCCTGAAGATGATAAAGGGTTATGCTACAAGTAGACAAGAAGAGAGACTGGAAAGATTGCATGTTGTTAATTCATAACAAGAATTTAGGTGTCATTGGTATCTCAATATTTGAATTGTGCTCCAGGAACTTTAAAAAAACACAGGACTTGTTGCATGACCTCGACCTGAACATCTCATTGCAATTGTGTTTTTCTGCGTATGAAATAGGTATGATACTTTGTCATTGTTATCAGGAAAGTTTTATAGATGTTAAGCAGTATGAAAATGCTAATTTTTTAATATCTGTTTACTTTGCTAATCTGAAAACATATGTTAACTTAGTTATGCATTATGTGCTTCCTCTGCAACTATCATGAAATAGCTAGTTAATGCTTTAAAAACAACACAAAAAAATCTTCCCAAACCTGGCAGCTTGGCCACCTCCCAATATAGAGAGAACTTGACTTGATAGCTCAGAACCATGAAAATCTGTGCTGTTGCAAACCTTTAGCTTTCTTTCTATGGTATGTTATTGTTTGGCATAGAGGACCAGTGAGCTATAAAATAATGATGAAATAAGTGGGGATTTAAAAATTTTTTTTAATTGCAGTTTGTGCTCAACAGTGGCAGGAACAATAGGTAAACTCTCAGGAACCTGTTGTTCTACTGGCTAAGAAATGACGATATTTCAAAAATATAATTTGGGGAGCTCTCTTTTCAGTTTATTGTGGTTACTTGCACCTTTTCTCCCCCAGTGAAGAATGAAGTTGTTTTGGTATTTTACCATGTTACCTTTTTTGTCCTGTTGGAACATAACAGGGAGGTAAGGTGTGCTTTCAAAGTATGGATGTTGTTTTGGTGTGGTTTTGTTGTTTTTTTTTTTTTTTTCCTATATTGATGTCTGAAGATTGATATACATTAGGTGGTGTATTTGCATCAAGGCACCAGTGAGCTCTGTTCGGTGTGACTATAGATCATCTTTTTTTTACTGTATCTTTTAATTTAAGACATGGTTGCTCTTTGACTTCAAAGTCTAACTCTGATGGCAACTTTCTGTTGTATCTTTGCACTTGTTATTTGTGTCTTGATGTATCATCAATATCTATTTGGTGTTACTTGTCCATATCAAAGTAGTTAAGGATCTTGTGATAACGGCAGCTGTAGAAAATATCTAGTTCTTCAATACTGAATGGAAATTACTCTTACTGTTTTGTAAATGCCTGTTCTGTTACCTGCCTAATTTGAGTGATATTAAATTTTCTTGTTGAAGTTTTAGAATAAATTTCTAGCTTGTTTTTTTCCATGGTTCTCAGAACTGTTTTATGCTACAATTCCTGTCCTGAATCAAGTTTGCCTTTAAAATAAACTTTGTAGGAATTACTGTAACTTCTTACTCCCTGGTTTACTCACTTGTACTTTAGAAGAAAATATATGCCTTTATGCTTTGTGATAGCAGGATGTCTCTAGGTATTACAAATGGAGAGCTCCTATACTTAGTCTCCCTCTTGTTATTTAATGACTATTTGCTCATTCAGAGAACAGTTCTGAGTCAATACTGGAAATAGAGAGAATGATACTCAGAACATATCTCCTTAAAGTGAATGAAATTGGGATTTTGCTTTCAGGTGTATAAAGGTGAAGATATAAATGTTGAATGAGCCTTCCAAGATGGAAAGAGGTGGTGTCACCCATTAGTAAGCTAAGGAAAGCCGGAAGGTTATGTCCTATGTACGTGTTTGCTTTCAATAAAAATATTTTCTTTAGAATCTAGTTCAGTAGGAATGTAATTTGAACCTCATTTAAATATGGTTCTTTAAAGTCAGTCTGTGGTTCAGTGGGTGTATGAAGAGTAAAATAGTATTCTCTCTAGGTTGCTTTCCCCTGCTGCCCCCAGGTGAGAGGAAGGAAGAGCTCTAGAGAAGAAAATTAGGCAGAAGTGGTTAATACTGGCAGTGCAAAAAATAGACTGATTCTTCTGTGATCTTAAGTTTCTGTTTGAAGTCCAACCAGGTCTATTCTCTGTGTGGTTAGATGTGTTTTTGAGCTCGTATAGCCTTTCTGTCTAGTCTGTGATTAGTAGAAGAGGTGGTGGCTGTAGCGAGCTGGTGTCACAAGTAAAACCAAAATATTCTCTAAACTTTAAAATAAAAGTTGACATCATACCAACAATTATTGGAGAGCATGTCTGGGGGGAAGAGGGTTTCCTTTTCTGAAAGTACTTAGGCATGTGTATGAGCATACATGAGTTGTTGAATGTGATTCATTTTTTTTTTTTCCCTCTTGCTAGTGTTTTGGGTTCTTTTTGAGAGAAAATGAAGATAATGTCAACTGTGTTCATTTTCCACACTAGGACAATACAGAAAGACATCAGACTTAAAAGGTACCTTAAAAGTACTGCTTCACTGTAGCAGCAGCGCCCTTGTGTTCAGTGTTTTAAGTTCAGGCAAATGCCTTATTGATAAAAAGTATTGTAAATCTTCAAAGTAGTAGATTTTTATGTGGGAAGAAACTATTTGGGTAGCATCACTTAAACATCCCTTTGAGATTGTTGCCTGCTTAGTTCCTTGATGTTAACAGTTCTCAGGTCATCAGTTCCTACTTGCAGAAATAGGACTTCAGGGGCCAGTCATCCATAGCACAGTCTGACTTCTGTAGCTGTGGAAAAATGTCTTGTGTTTCAAAAGACTGCAGATGTTAAGTGTTTGTCAGAAAGAACTTGCAGAGCATGGTACGTGGATGATATGCTTGCTCTAGTGACTTGATTAGCTATGAATTTGGACTGTAGATAAATTGGCTGTCAGGGTGGGCTGTAAGTGTTGTCTCTATAGCACAGTACAATTTTTTTTTTTTTTTTTTTAAACCACTGTTATCAAAACAAACCTCTACTACTATGGGGACTGAATGCTGCAGAAGCTTGAATTAGAAGTTTTCATATTAGTGAGAAACTGCTTAGAGATGAAGGGTGTGCAGACAATCTAACATTTGGGGGTAGCTCTGGGTAATGAAATGCATCAAATCATTTAAGAGCAGGGAGCTGATCTATGCTATTACAGTGCAACATCTAAAGGAGCTGGTTTCAAAACCTTTGAAAGAACCTCCTATGAACAATAGCACCCTTCCCTGATCCCTTTAGGAGCTGGGTATCCATCTGAATTACATTTGTCCGTTATCATTAGTTGAGTATATTCCTGAAAAGACAAAGGCTTTGTATAGTCTGGCTTTTTTGATGATCCTGAGCTTGAGGAAACATGTTTCTCTGTAGTGGTAACTCATTTGGCTGTGTCTAAAATTTGATGCTGTCTTGTAGAAGGCAAAAATATTTGCTATGCGTTTAGTTCTCAGTCAAGTGTCGTGGTTGAAACATGTTTAAAGAAATCTGCATTAGATTACAAGGTTTAATTTTGCTTGCTTGCGCACAATTTTTTTTCTCCAGCATGAGTTTTCTTGCTATTTTCTCAGTGTGAAAAGAGCCGATACAGCACCTTTCATCATGGCATAGTCTAATCCAAAAGGAGATTAGTACGAAAAACTTAGTGGTTTGGGGAATGTGCTTCTGAACAAGAAGAATGTCACAGCTCACCTACACATCACTTCATTCTGTGTGTGTCAGGATAGTTCGTTATAGATACATTTACTTTTATATGTTAAAGAGAATTTCTTCTGTGACTTTGAGTAACTCTAAAGCTCAGAATTACACAGCTGAAGTCTTTGAGGTGAGAAATTAATTCAGATTTGGGATACAGTTAGATGCCACTTCTGTGCTGGTGACGGGTTTGATTGTTAGCACCACGTAAAATGGTAGAGTAAAACTTCGGACTTCATTATTCTTGGTCAGAGTAGCGGAGAGATGGATACGCACATAGCCTATTGAGTGTCCATTGTGTGGTCGCTGTTGACCTGAGTAGTTACTGCTTGCCACAGGTATGAGGTAGTGGCTGTGGTAAAGGTAAGCAGAAAAAGCGTTCTGGAGGCTTTCAGGCAGTTTGAAATATTTCTAACTGGGTTTAGAAGAAGGGGAGAGAGCTGTGGAGATGATTACTAGGGGAGCTTGGGAGTGCAAAATGTATTTATGGAAACAAGCCAACACTTCAACAGAACTGTAAAGACCTGTCTTCTGATCAGCTTTTTAATGTGAAAAGAGCGCCCCAGTTTGAATTACAGGGCTCTGGTTAAATGATTACATGAGGTATGTTTAAAAATAGCAAATGTATTTTATGCCCAGTCAAATAAAGTTCTTGGCATTCAAAACTCAAATGAAATCTATGTTGACTTCCATCTGACAGCCAAGTGACTCAAATTCTATGTTTCTTGAAGGAAAATGGCTTTTTTGATTTTTAGATTAATTCCATTGTAGCCTGTAAGAAGGAATAATCTTGTACTGGATTTTCTTTAAAAGAGTAGGATCTGTAACTCTGCAAGCATGTTTCAGTTCAGCTATTTAAAATAGCTTTTTTTAATGCTTATGCTAAGGCAAGTTATAATTTGTGAAAACTGTTTTTTCAGTGTGAAATGGTCTGTTGAATGCTGCTTTAGCTTGTTTCTCTGCACTTCAGTTTGCCAGATTAACAGAGCTATTAATAATAGCCACTCTTGCTTTTTCAGCATGAAAGAGTTGGTAAGCATGGAGCTATATGTAGTTTGTATTTTTAATTAAACTTGTACTGGGATTATCTTGTATTACCAGTTACCTTCCAGAAGATTACGTTCATAAAAGGTTCATGAGTTGTTAAGTGGAAGAGATTAAAGTGATTGTTGGCATGTTAGTAGAATTATTTGTTGCCTACGCAGCATTTGCTCATAGCTTTAATTTGCCATAATGGCAGACAAGTAAAATGCAAGCATCTGATTTTTGAAGTCTACACTAGCTGACAAAACCAAGCTGTATTTTGGAGTGATTGTCTTTTTTATTATTATTTTTTTAATGTGATGTTTAGCTGTTTAGAAATACTGAGTGGAAGAATAGTTTTTTCAGTGTCTCTGTGCTGTTACTTTGTGGTGATACTCTTAATGGTGTGACCAGAAAAGTGTTTTATTAAAGAATGAAAAATCACTTAAAGCGTGGAGGGCACAAATGAGCATAGAGAACTGATGAGGAGATTCTGGAGAAGATAGCTTCCGTTATAGTGGACTTGTAAATCCTTGCTGTATTGGTCAGCTAGTCAATATAGGAAAGGTGTTGAAGGAATCCTGTGCTTAGATAAATAATGTATTGAAATACAGTGCTTAGTATGATTGTATGCATCTAGATCTGTCTAGAATTAACTGTGAAATACGTTGCAGCAGTAATGAAGAATACAGTGGGTGTCTCTGCTGTTATCAAAATCCATTAGCAAGTTTTGCTGTGCTTGAATGGCTTTCATTGTTATGCTTTCTGATTCATCCTAGAGCAGTATAAGTAAATGGCATCCATTCTGTGCTGATATAAACAGTTCCTATATGCTTTACAAACAATGATGTTACAGTTTGAATAAACATCTGTTTAGCTTTTAATAATGGATACCAGGCAGGTTGTAGAACTTTTAGCTGCAGTTGCATGTATTTTGGCTACAACAAGGAAGAACAAATACATGAGACTGTATAGCGAATTTCTGCTTTGTCTGGTTATGCACAGATATACTGCGGAAATGTGACCTATTATTTTGAAAGGTCATCTGTGGGATGAATTTTTGTGTGTAGAGTAACATGTTAATGGATATAGCAAAACCAGTTTCCAGCGCATTCTGTGATGCTACAGAAATGTATTGCACTATTCTGCTCTGTATGTCTTCTAAAAACTATTTTTCCCTCCCATTTTTAACAAGAACTTCCCTTGTAGCTGGAGGAAGAGGAGATCTATCTGTACGTGAATAGATTTGAGTTAGTGCCTCATAGCAGACTTGCGCCAACATTGTGCAATACTAATGCTAAGCCTGCTGTTTCAAACTGATGATGACTGCGAAACTTGACATTACCACTAACTCTTCCACATGCTAATGCAGTTATCTCAAATTTGGAGATGTTTGAGATGATTAAGAGTTCTAATCTTAATTGCTCTTTGGTTGCCAGAAGTGTATTCTGTTAGCAATATGTCCAATTTATCTTCATCCAGCTTTCCTTCTGCCCCATAATGATGGTTGCGTTATGTTGTCAGTGTAAACATGTGCCTAGCTTACTGAATTTACAGAAAGACTTTGTGTTACGTGACTGTATTTAGAGGTCATGCATTCAGTGAGATATGTGTGAGTTTAATTTGAAAGCTTGTAAAGCGGTGACCGTTCCTAGCGTTCTGCTTTGAACTGGGAAAACACAATTCCTGTCTGTAGCAACCTGCAAAGCCAGATTTTCATTACAGAACTTCTGATGAATGCATCACTGTTTTTTGAAACATAACATATGCTTTTTCTAATGTTCTTACAGATAGGCAATATATACATGATAGCTAGTCACCACGTGGTGGCAATTTTCTCAGTAAAGGAATTTGTGTGGATAGGTCTGAACTTTCTTTGCTCAAACATGAAGAATGCAAGCATGCTTTAAGTTAGGCATATTAGCTACATTGATCACTGTTTTCCAGATGTAGTGAGTTTGAGAAGGGGTATATATCAGAAGGGACTATCAAGAAATTAACATTAGGCTCTGTCTTTGAATTTAGTATTGCATGCATGTCTAGCTGGTAAAATGCTCAATGCAATTTTTTCAATTAGAAAGGCTTAGCAAGGCTTAGAGATTATTTTCAGAGATTCTAAAATATGTACTATTTAATACATAATGCAAAAGGAAAATCTGGTTTCTTAATGTAAGAACATGAAAATGGAACCAGCTGCAATATTATGCCACCCTGATGCAGCTTTGATGCTACATTTTTAGCCGTAGATTAAATATTGATACCTCTTTCTCTCCCCTCACCTTCCAGTACACTCTTAAAGCTTTTGCAGTTGTTTTTAAGTTTTTATAGAAGAACTGGTCAAGCTTCTGTAATTTTTTCCACTAGATTTTTATGATGAATTAAGAGCTTATGTTTGTAGTTTAGGGGGAAAAAACTGTATAGGCAATTTTCTTGTCTACATAGGTGAATCTGTGAACAAGAAAAATTCAGAACTTAGTAAGCTCAAATGAAACATGTTCATATCGGTAAGAAGGAGCATGATGTCCCTTGGCTGTAGCAAAATCATACCCAAGATCAAGTAAACAGTATATGAAATTAAACTAGCAAAATGGAAAATAAATGTGTAATTATATCACAAATGAAAGACAGATGTTAGGAACCCAGGGATTATGAGGGCTGGTATGAAAACCATGCAACAATCTGATGCTTGTTTGAACCATATGTTAGCTCTCAAGTGTGAGTTATGTACCACTGAAACTGTTCAGGATACTGGAAAAAAGTTCTTACACTTCTGAGGATTAGGAAAGTAGAGAGGTTAAGAGGAGATTTATAAGGCTTTCAGAATGTTCTGCTAGGACTGGAAACACTGGAATTCGGTAGGACAGTGAGCTGCCTACTACAGAAAATCATTTGGCTCTGATGGTAGGGTATACAGGTAGTCTGTCTCACGGTAGTAGCAAGGTTATGAAGAATTCTTATTTTGTTGTTGTTGGCTTCTGAGGCTAAGCAGCTTCATGTAGCTCTTTGAATTAGCTTAGCCCATCCCCAAATATCTCACATCTATAAGCTAACTTGTATTTATGAAATGGATTCACTAAATGCTCTTTCTGTACTATCAAAGAAGCTGAAATTTCACAATACTTAACAATCTCTTTTTAGTGAGCTAAAGGTGGCACTGTGCAGCATTATAACTAAAGTGGAGTTGGAAGATCACTGAAAATGTTTCTAGGTCCAACAACTGTAAGCTCTATAAAATAGTTAGTCTGCTAAATTCTGATGTCTTTACTTAGTCCTTATTGTGGTATTAGCAAACTGATTTTTTTTTCTTTTCTTAAATTTCTAAGTTTTATTGCCTTGCTTTTTGTGGGTTGTGGGTGGTTGGTTGGTTTGCATGTGTGTGTGGTTTGGTGTTTTGTGGGGTTTTTTTGGGTTTTTTTTTTTTTTTTTTTTTTTGAAAATACTGTAGCAAACTGACTACTCAGGTTGTCAATCCCAGTCAAGTTGTCACGTCAACAAAGACATGCTAAGATGATGTGACTGAAAGTGCAGTGCTTTCTCTTCTGTTGTATTGTTTGGCGCTCTTGTATGTATGTGTATGTGTTTTTGCAGCTTTATCTCTGAGCGGATAGTCAAAGGTTCAAGGTTTCTAAGATGCACAGAAGATCACTCATTCTGTATGTGTTTTAGCTTATTGTAACTTGATGACAGTGTTGAATTGAGTGCTATGAGAAGTTGGTTTTGTTGTGAAAATTTTTCTCCTTTGTACTTCTCCATGCGTTCTGCTCACCTCATATCTTGCAATGGGGAAAGCAGATACTGGAGAGAACCTGAAACGTAACTAAAGTTAGGGTTTGCTCAAGTTGCCTTTAAGCTTCATTAGATAGTTAGTCTTTTAGAGGCCAAATTAAGATCAATAGCGAAAACATTCTTTTTGGTTGTGTCGTGGTTTATCTACCTGGCTAGACTGTACCATTGAGGTGGGATGCAGATTTAAACATCTGTAGTGATACCCTGTGGTTTCCCTATAAACCTGTAGTTCTAAAAACTTCCTTGATTTTTTTTGTAGAAACTAGTAATAGTTTTTGCTCTTCAATGTCAAGCCCACTCAGCAGGGAAATCTCTTCTGAATTGTGGCTGTTGATCTTTCTGCTTAGTTTGTTTGCTCTTCTGCAAGCAGTTTGTACAATAAGTACCTATCACATAGCTTTCTTTTGGTTTTAATTTGATGCAGACTTCCCCACCTGTCTTTCTGCCATTTCCCTTTCCTATTTTTTTGTTAGTTTGTAACGTAGAATGATGAGTAAATACTTTTGGGTGGTAAAATATCAAGAGTGGAAACTGAGTGTCCAATGTAATGTTTCACATTTAAAAAAAAAAATCAAATGAAACAAAATAATATCTCTTCTTGATAAGGAAGAATGCAAAGTACTTTAAATATTGGCAAAAATCAAAGGGGGAAAGATAGCACTTAATTTGGAAATTCAGCATCTGTGGTGAACTTGAGTCCATCAAGAAATGATAGAGCAATAAAACTTAAACCAGTAGTGGTGTTTGAAGTATTTGGGGAGATGTGGAACCCAAAACCACAAATCCTCTTGTTCTTAGAGAGTAATCAAATTTTTTTTTTTTAATTCTGGGTAGAGAGAGAAGTACTAGTGCTGAGTGCAGTTTTTAGTCTTGTCTCAGTAGCTTGGTTTTCTGCAGTAGCAGGTGTACCTGATTCTTTAACTTGTCTTCATATGTCTTGATAACTGGGCCAACTAGTTATGTTTGAGAGGTATGAAGGAGAGAGCATAATGTTTGGATAATGGTGAGCTTGTTTGTAGAAACGCGATCTCATCTATGTTTTTCCTGTTGAGCATACTTGTTTGTTTTTAGAGGATTTTAGAAAAAACAAGTGTTGGGCACCTCACAGGTATCTGTGGAGGTAAAAAGAAAGATTTCGTTGTGATCTTGTTTAAAAACAACCTCCCTTTCCCTCTAATAAGAGCCAAAGGTTTATCAGAAGGTGCTTGGGTTTGTTGCCTTTGTTGCTCACAGATCTACTCTTTTTTTTTTCTTTTTTTTTTTTTTTTTTTTTCTTGGATGTTGTGGCTTGCTTCCTGGGAAACAACGTGCCTGAATGATTTGTAGGGACTAGACAGTCCCAATTTTTGATGTGGACTGGAGGCTGAGTAAAGGACACCTTTAGTTACATCCAGTTGTGATAAGTAGTACCGGCTTTCCTAAACAGCTGTTCTTAAGCTTCTGTAAGCATGACATGAATTCATCAGCTGACTGCATCATTGGAAATGGAAATTGCGCTTGACTTAACTTGAAGGATCAGATCATTGACATTCAGGGGACAGAATGCAGTCGATACTGCCCAATTCTAATAAAACTTGGCAGCTCTACAGTGACAGCCAAGCATCATGCCTGGAGACTTTCACATTTACAGAATTGCAAGTAGTAAGTCTTCTGACCTTCTTTTTCTAAAGAACCATAAGCATCTGTGTGATGTGGTGGGTGGTTTCTTTAAGGTGGGTCGTTCATCTCCAGCTGGCTCCTAGGCTCTTGGTTGTTCTTACTAGATAGTGTGAAGCAGTATGTATGGTAGTGAAGAGAGTTTTGGTATTCCCCCCCAATTTGGATATGAATGCCTGCAGATTAAAGCCCACCCATTGTTGCTTTTTTGCATTAAGTCTCCTGTTTGTTGGGGGGGGGGTGTGTGTGTGTGTAGTAGACTTATCTGCATCTTAATTGCTGAAAGGTATCTGCTGGGGTAGAGAAGGGTGGTGGGCTGTGAGAAACCACTGCTACAAGGCTTCTGTAAAGAAACAGGAAAGGAAATAAATGTATAGCTCCATGAGAGAATGCTCTGTTCTGAAGCAGCATGAGGAGAAAATAGTCATATTCTGTGACGGTGGAATCAATAGGGCCTCTGTTGAAATGAATGAGAATTTTTATCTCTTGAGGCTATTGTTGAGGGCAGACTGAGGCAAATGTTTAATGGGTTCTTGCTTTTGAAATAATTCTATAACTGTAAGGGAGAGGAACATGCTTTTAAAAATTGAGTGAGCAATTATGAAAAGGCTAGTTGCCGCTTCTGTAAATGGTTCCTTTTGTCAGAGTTGAGTATTCAGTATTTGAACAAGCATTGGGGAGTCAGCAGTCATAGCAATCATAGAATTTCTGTTTATGTATTTATTTCGTGACTTCAGACTTGGTGTGTTGATTTGCATGTCTGTAAAATGTGGATGTCTGTCCTGAAGAAAGCTTAACAAATGTATAGAGATAGAACTTCCAGTTTCAAAGGGAATACATCTGCAAAATATAACTTCAGACAAATACAATTATCTACCAGCATCTTTTTCATTCTTGAATTTTGGCATTTAGGTTGTCTCTGAAAAGTAAGCAGTTCTCAAAGTGCTGATCAACACCGCAGATGTATACTAGAACTCTGGAATCTAGAGCCTGTTATTGACTGCAAAGGTATTCATAAATATTTAGGAACGGTAATGGTAAATAACATGGATTGCTTAGCAAGAACAGTGGTACATGGGAGTAGTGAGAAATGGGCTATTCAAAGTCTTTCAAGTGCAGTACCTGTTTTTCCGGGTGCAAAGCAGATGAAAGAGTAACAAATGATTAAAGAGTGTAACATTCACAGACATGAAGTGTTATCATAAACTGTACTTGAATATTGGAAACTGTAATACTTCTGCCAACTTGTGAAGTTCCTGATTTTTGTTTTGTGTGTACAAAACCTTGAAATGTGTGGTGGTTCTGTTTTTGCTTTTGACAAAATAGTTCTGGATAATAGAGTGTTTTGGCTAGGCACACAGCTCATTTAAACTTTAGAAGGAAGAGTGAGAAATTCCAGCTTGAATTTCTTGTTTATAAACCACGTGTGTGCTCATGCTCTTGTTCTCGCCTCCTTCATATATGTATATACATGCATGTATATAGCTGTGGTATTTTTTATGCAAACAAGGAAAAATGAGTACTCACTGGATTGCTAGGGTTGTTCGTGCTTCAGAAATTTATTCTAACCTACTCATTTTGTTGAAGATGGGAAGTGTTTACTTGGGTCACTTGCCAGGTTTGATACTGTCTTGTTTAGCTTTTAAAATGCTTGGAGTACCAAAAGACTTTGTTACATCCTCACTTCGATTACTGCAGTAGGAACCAGGAAAGAAAAATGCTTTTTTAAAAATGAAAGAATAGCTTGAGTTTTAGAAATACTAAGCTGAAGTGATTTTTTTTTTTTTCCTTTACCTTGTCAAATTAACATGATTGCATGTTTCACTTTTTATGCTAAAGAGTTTCTGATCTTCAAAGGCAACTTTCAAAAAGACATGCTGGTTCAGCCAAGGAGACTAATATTTTAGAAGGAATATTACCAGTAATAAAAAAGACAGAGTTATGATAGATTGCATTAATTTTAATAACTTTTTGTACAGCTCTTGAGTCAAGATGTGAGAAATTAAAGGGAAACACAGTTCTTAGTTCGGCTGCAGTGTACTTATACCTGATATATGGTATTATCTTGCACAGACATGTAAAAAGGCTGCATGAAACCTCGTTGTGTGGCTTGCTGTAGTAGCGCTGTAGGAGAGGTGCGAGTTCATTTTCTAATCTCTGTTCAGGGGTCACATGACCCTGTATCAGTATTGCCCCTACTTGTGATCTCTGCCCTTCAAATGGAGCAAAATGCTATTAAAAATATCTTGAATTTCAGTAGCATTGGGTTTAGTAGAGGGGGGAAAAAAAAAAAAAAAGTGGTCTGTGGTGCTTAAATTCTTGTCCTTTCCATCAGAGGCTGGGAAAGAGGATAACCCTTGTTTTTGCAGACTTTTTCATGGTCACATTAATAGTCATTTACCAGTTTTGGTATACCTGCTTCACACTGTAATGTAATGTGGCTGACATAAAATGCTTTACATTTAATTTTCCTAGGTTGTGCCAGCAGGTTAATATTAGTCATCAACTGTGCAAGCTGATTCCTTTGCAATATTTCTCCAAGGCTGCTCTTGTCTTCTCTGTTATCTGAAGACAAAAATACCACAATATGCATCTCATCATATATGCA